>CAUYRT010022978.1:0-29850 GCA_963574885.1 Lepilemur ruficaudatus
GCGCCCGGTGCGCGCGCAGCTGTCCCCCTCCCTCCTTCGCGCCCTCCCCCGCCCTCCCCGAGGCGCCGGATGGGCGCGCGCGCGGCGGGGGCCGAGGCTGCTCCCTCGCTCCCCCCACCCCGCCCCGCCAGGCTCCAACCGCCGCCGCCGCCGCCGCCGCCGCCCGGGCCCCCGCCCCCGGCCCCTGGTCCCGGGCCCCGCGGGGCCTCCCGCCCCCACCCAGGGGGCGTCGCCGCCGCCGTCGCCGCGGCGCTCCGCGGCCCGCAAGGCGCCCTCCTTCCCTCCCTCCCGCCGGCCGGGGTGCGCGGGCGGCGGGGCGGCCCGCGGGCCATGCGTTCGGCGCGGCCCAGCCCGGCCGGCCGGGGGCGGCGCCCCGAGCCCGGGCCCCGCGCGGCCCGCGCCCCCGGCCCCCGCTGAGTCCCGGGGGTCCCGCTGTGGCCGAGGCCATGTTCCCCGTGTTCCCTTGCACGCTGCTGGCCCCCCCCTTCCCCGTGCTGGGCCTGGACTCCCGGGGGGTGGGCGGCCTCATGAACTCCTTCCCGCCACCTCAGGGTCACGCCCAGAACCCCCTGCAGGTCGGGGCTGAGCTCCAGTCCCGCTTCTTTGCCTCCCAGGGCTGCGCCCAGAGTCCATTCCAGGTGAGTAGGGGCCGGCCGTGGCTGGCCGGGCCGGGAGGGCGCCAGTCCGCGTCCGCGGCCCACACGGCGCCTTGTTTCCGCAGGCCGCGCCGGCGCCCCCACCCACGCCTCAGGCCCCGGCGGCCGAGCCCCTCCAGGTGGACTTGCTCCCGGTTCTCGCTGCCGCCCAGGAGTCCGCCGCGGCTGCTGCGGCCGCCGCCGCCGCTGCGGCCGCCGTCGCTGCTGCGCCCCCGACCCCAGCCGCCGCCTCCACAGTGGACACAGCGGCCCTGAAGCAGCCGCCGGCGCCCCCTCCGCCACCCCCGCCCGTGTCGGCGCCCACTGCCGAGGCCGCGCCCCCCGCCTCTGCCGCCACCATAGCCGCAGCGGCCGCCACCGCCGTCGTAGCCCCAACCTCGACGGTCGCCGTGGCCCCTGTCGCGTCTGCCTTGGAGAAGAAGACAAAGAGCAAGGGGCCCTACATCTGTGCTCTGTGCGCCAAGGAGTTCAAGAACGGCTACAACCTCCGGAGGCACGAAGCCATCCACACAGGAGCCAAGGCCGGCCGGGTCCCCTCGGGTGCTATGAAGATGCCCACCATGGTACCCCTGAGCCTCCTGAGCGTGCCCCAGCTGAGCGGGGCCGGCGGGGGAGGGGGAGAGGCGGGTGCAGGCGGCGGCGCGGCCGCAGTGGCAGCCGGTGGCGTGGTGACCACGACCGCCTCGGGAAAGCGCATCCGGAAGAACCACGCCTGCGAGATGTGCGGCAAGGCCTTCCGCGACGTCTACCACCTGAATCGACACAAGCTGTCGCACTCGGACGAGAAGCCCTACCAGTGCCCGGTGTGCCAGCAGCGCTTCAAGCGCAAGGACCGCATGAGCTACCACGTGCGCTCACATGACGGCGCTGTGCACAAGCCCTACAACTGCTCCCACTGTGGCAAGAGCTTCTCCCGGTGTGCACGGGACCTCGGCCGCCCGCTGGGCCGGTGGGGAGGGAGGGACGGCCGCGGAGGTGGCCTGGAGGAGGCTGGCGGGGAGGGAGGCGGCTCTGAGGACGGGGCAGGGTAGCCCCTCCCAGGGAGGAGGGAGGAAAGCCTCTCCCGGTTTCCAGGGAGCAGGGGGTGGGACTCTGCAGAGGAGGTGGGTCTCGGGGCTGACTGAAAGCTTCGTGTGGGAGGAGGCGGCGGCAGCCGGCTCGAGGGGAGGGATTTCCTGCTCGAGTGGCACCGTGAAGGCCCGGGCTCCGGGAGAAAACGCAGGGGCTCTGGCAAGGCCGTTGGACAGAGTTTGGCAGATGTGGGGCACATCTCCTCAGCCCTAACCCCAACCCCAACGTGTTCCCAGGCCGGATCACCTCAACAGTCACGTCAGACAAGTGCACTCAACAGAACGGCCCTTCAAATGTGAGGTAGGAAGTCCGCCTCCTCCTGTCCTGGTTTTCATGATGTTGATCCTCATTGTAGCTGTCTGAGTTCAGCCTCTCAGACCCCCTTTTTCTCTCTCTTCTTTTTGCCTTTTCACTCCATTTTCTCATCCCTTCTTCAAGGCCTCGTCATCTCACTCCCATTTCCTACAGATCAAAGATCCCCAAGGCTCTGATTCCTTTAACCTCTTGCTCCCTGCTCCCCGCTCCCCACTCCCCGAAGCTTTAACTCTCCTGTGACACCCCCCACGCCCCTCCCCCCTCCCCAGAAATGTGAGGCAGCTTTTGCTACGAAGGATCGACTCCGGGCACACACAGTACGACACGAGGAGAAGGTGCCATGTCATGTGTGTGGCAAGATGCTGAGTTCGGCTTATATTTCGGACCACATGAAGGTGCACAGCCAGGGCCCTCATCATGTCTGTGAGCTCTGCAACAAAGGTACATGTTGAGGACTGCCGGGAGGGCAGGGACCAGGGTGGGCACCAGCCAGAGGTCTTTCCACAGTTGCAAGTTAAGGGTGCTGTAGTCAAGAGCTCATGGCATCTAGAGCCTTTTAGGAGGTAAACACAGCAGCACTGGGAACAACTGAACATCATTAAATTCTAAGAAGTTACAGCCAGAGGAGAAGGTCTGCCAAAAAGGTTGAACCTCTTGGGTGTGCACGGGACAATGGGAGTGGGGCACAGCTGCTTTGGGGAAGGGAATAGTCAAGAAAACCAGTTCCCAAGAATTAGGAGGCTAGGTTTCAGCTGTGGAGCCACAAGTTCTTGTCTCCAGCTCCTGGGGCAAGTGGAGTGCCTTGGCAGGGGGTTAGCAAGCAAGCAGCCTGCCCCAGTAGCAGATAAAGCTGCTTTTAAACAGGCTCACATATTCACTGAGTAACTGGGCTAAGATTCTGGAGCACTAGAGGGAGGGGACACAGCCGGCTCTGCTGAGGGTCAACCCTTCGAGGGGCTAGGAATCAGTGTCCTGTCATCCCAGGTGAGATCTCCCAGCTGTGGAGAATGAGCTGTGTAGGTACCAAGGCTGAGAAGCAGGCACCACTCAAACCAGGCCCCAGCTCAGGGAGGGGCTGTGCCCCCAACCTGCCCCAGCAGAGTAGTTGGCCCCAAGCTACCAAGGATGTGGTGGGAGGAGGACAGGGCCATTTGAGGAGGGCGCCCCCAGCCTAGGAGAACAGCCCCGTCTCTGGGGTCTCCACCTGGCTGACCCCCATCCCCATCCCAATCCACCCCCCAATAGGCTTCACCACGGCAGCATACCTGCGCATCCACGCGGTGAAGGACCATGGGCTCCAGGCCCCGCGGGCTGACCGCATCCTGTGCAAGCTGTGCAGCGTGCACTGCAAGACCCCTGCCCAGCTGGCCGGCCACATGCAGACCCATCTGGGGGGGGCCGCCCCCCCTGTCCCGGGAGACGCCCCCCAGCCACAGCCCACCTGCTGAGGGGGACCCCTGCACCCACCAGGCAAGGCGTGGGGCATGGCTGGGGGGCGGGATGGGATGTGTGGGACAAGGGGGCTCAAAGGGCCCAATAGGGGATCTCAGGAAGGCCAGGGATGCCCATCTATTCCTCAGCTTAGGGGACAGGGAGGGCCCTTCAGGAGAACTCTGACTAAGGATGCAGGCTTTTCTGGGGACCACATTAGAATTGAGCAACGGCTGTGTCCCAGGGGAAGTAGTCTGAGAAGGAGTCTGGGGTAAGGGGCAAGGCTCTTGCCATTCAGATCGCGCTGTGATCTCGTGTTTCTCCCGGTGCAGGTACTGGTGAAGTTTGTCCAATGGCGGCAGCAGCGGCAGCGGCGGCGGCAGCAGCGGCGGCGGCAGCAGCAGTGGCAGCCCCTCCCACAGCTGTGGGCTCCCTCTCGGGGGCTGAGGGGGTGCCTGTGAGCTCTCAGCCACTTCCCTCCCAGCCCTGGTGAGCTCCAAGTTGGTGGGGAAGAGGGGAGAGTGGAGGAAAGTCCCTTGGTACAGTCTCCTCTTTCTCCTCTTTTCTCATTGATTCCTCACTACTTCCCCCACCAACCAAGGAGCCTCCAGAAGAAAAGGAAGAAGAAATGTTTCCTTAGGAGAATTCACTAGGTTTTAACGATTTGTTTCTCCTGCTCCTCTCTTCCTATCAGACCTGACCCCACACACACCATTCCCCTTGGTTGTGTTGATGTCCCCTGGACAGTGGGCAGGGGTGGCAGAGGACAGGAGCAGCCACTGCCCTTATCCCCTCTCCTCTCTGTAACCCCGGCCTTGTCCTCCCAGGGATTTGTGAGCCTTTTCCCTCGATGGTCCTCTTGCCCTCCTTCAGCCCCCTCCCCCCACTGTCTGCTGCCCCTCTCTGGGGAGTTGGTGCTTTCTTTTTTTCTTTTTTCTTTTTTTTTCCCAGGGGGAGGGAGGAGAGGAAGGAGGGGAATCAAAGATTCTGTCCTAGAAAGGGAAGGAGGTGAGGTGAGATCTGAGACCGGACAGAAGCAGGGGAGGCAGAAGCTGTACCTTCATAATGTGGGTTGTTTGGGGTCAAGCCCTAAACATTATCCTTCTTGAGAATCTGTCAGGGGGGAAAGTCAAGGGGAGCAAAAGAAGGAGCCAGGAGGGGCCAGAGGCAGAAGAAGAAATGGAATCTTAGGGGGCTGGGGAAATGCAGGGATCCAGGGACTAGAGGTGCTTCCCGGGGGTTGGGGGAATGCAGCCACAGTGTCTCCCCCTTCCCTCTTCCACCCCAGCCCCCAGCCCTGGTCTTTTCTTTTCATCCCTCTTCCCCACGACAGAAGCTCTGGCCCTGGCCGTGTCATCGTGTTCCTGTGTCCCCTGCATGTTCCCCACCCTCCACCTCCTCCTCTTGCGCGGACCCCATTACAATAAATTTTAAATAAAACCTGTCTCTGGCTCTGGGTTGAATGAATTGCCCTCACCTAGCTTCTTGTTCCTACCCCCAAGGAATTTCTTCCTGGCATGGTGTCTGTCCCAGCCTTGCTCTACCTAGTGTAGCTCTGGGTCTCTGGTTCCTCTCTAGTCAGGGGCAGCCCTAGTGGCTGCAGCACAGATGTAGGGTGGGGCTGAGGCTCCAGTGGTGTGGAGAGCAAGTTCCAGGACTACCAGGTCTCGGGAATGCCCAACCCCGACAGGCCCAGAATAGCCACTGGAGGTTTGACAAAGCCTGTTAGAAACCCAAACAGCTGCTGCTCTCCCCGGTCCACATCCACACCCGCAGCTGCTGTGCAGAACCCCCGCCGGATACCTGCACACCCTTACGCCCTGAACGGTGGTGGCTGATGATGCGGCTGCACAAAGGCTGGGGAGTCTGAGCGCTGGGATTGGGAGCAGTAAGGTAGCGATCAGAAGCTCCGCTAGCCCCCCTCGTTCTTGGCATGGTCCGCCCTGTGTTTACACCGGCTCCTCTACCCCAGCCCCTTCCTGCTGCTCCAGGCTGTCCCTGCAGCGTCTGCTTGCCCCTTGGAATTGCCTTTCCTTGCTCGGTGTTTTCCAGGGACTATTTCTTGAGCCTTCCAGTACCCATTTCTGCTGCTGCTTTCTCGGGGCTAGGGAGACCTGTTCTGCAGAGTCCCTTCTCTGAAACCGCACCCTGCTCCTCTGCAGCCTCCTCGCATTTTGCCCCATCTCCCTCGCCCTCTTTCTGCTTGTAGGGGCGTCTTCACCCTGTCCAGCCTGCCTCACTGGTCCTGTCCCTCCACGCAGACCCCTCTCCGTTTTCCCCAACACCCTGTTTCTGCCAGGACCCCCGGTGACCGTTGGCGGGAGGGGCCGGAGACTTAGGAAGGGGGCGCCCCACAAGGAGGCGCGCGTGGGAAGGGGCAGGGAGGGGGCCCAAGTGGTCCCCGGGCCGGTTGCCTGGGTAACGCGTGGCTCCCTTGGGCTGGCCGGGAGGGGCCGGAGGCTTGTGAGGGGCGGGGGCGGCGCGCGCGGCGGTGGAACGTAGGGGAGGACCAGAGAGGAGGGGATGAGCAAACCAGAGTGGAGAGGTGGGGAGACCCGCCACCTCCCTCCCTCGCTCACTCGCTGACTTGCTCCCTCCCGGGCTGCGGCTGCTGCAGCGGCAGCAGGAGAGGTCCGGAGGCCAGCGTCGAGGTGAGACAGGGACCGACTAGAGGCTGGGGGTAGGAGTGGACCGACGGCCGACGCCGGGCGGGTTGCACGGGAAAGCGGGCGCCTTGCCGGCTGGCTGGTGGTGCTGGGCACGCAGCCCCATCGGGAGGAGGAGGTGCCGGCACAGCGAGGGCAAGGGAAACCCTGGAAGAGGGACTGAGAAGGGGCTCGGAAGAGAGAACCAGGTCCCCCGGAGAGGGGCGGGGGTGTCCGCGCCCGAAATGCGCAGCAAGAAAACCCGCACCGGGAGGAGGGGAGGATGCGGAGGGGGTGGAATGAGTCCTCTGCCCGGTCTGCCTGTCGGAGTGTCTGGGGATCTGCACAGCTTGTTGATTTGGGGGTGCTGGGCCATCTGCTGGGATCTGAGAGTCTGGATTTGTTGGGTGGACCCAGGAAAAACGCTGGGGAGGGTCCTCTTTACAAAGGGTTAATCTTCTCTAGGGCTCTCCAAGCGGAAGACTTTATGAGTAGAGCACTTCTCTCCCAGGGATGTCCCACCCCAAGGCAAAGGAAACCCCAACTTTTCGTCCTCTTCTCAGAGGCAGCCCAAAGCTGGCCTGAGACAGGAGCCTGGCCCTCTGGGGCCTACAGTGCTTTAAAGCCCCTCTGCCCTGTCCTCACACCAAGTCTATCTCCTCCTCTTCCAGGGTTTGCTGCTGTCTCTTTATTCCATCCTCCCCCGGAGGCCCCGCACCCCTCTCAAGATGGCAGGCAGCAGCTCTGAGATCTCTGAGATGAAGTGGGTTGAGGAGAGTCCTGAGACCCAGGGAGAAGGGCCTGGCCATTCTGAAACTGGAACTGGCCCTCTCCAGGTCCTAGCAGGGGTCCCAGACCAGCCAGAGGCCCTGGAGCCAGGCTCAGACACCACTGGGACCTCTATGGACTCAGGGCCTAAGTCTGGGCTGGCTCCAGAAACCACAGAGACCCCGGCTGGGGCCCCAGAAACAGCCCAGGCCACAGACCTCAGTTTAAGCCCAGGAGGGGAATCAAAGGCCAACTGCAGCCCCAAAGAAGCATGCCAAGAGCCAACATCCAAGCCAGAAGTGAGCGAAGAGGCCACTGCAGACCACAGGGCCCAGCTGGAGTCTGCACCCCTTCCTGAACCAGCCTCAGAGCCTGCTCCCCAGCCAGAGCCCCAGCCAGGTTCCCAGCCCACTCCGAAGCCAGCTCCCCAGCCAGAGCCCCAGCCAGAGCCCCCTACCCAGGAGGACCCCACCCCTGAGGTCCTGACTGAGAGGGTAGGGGAAAAGCAAGAGAATGGGGCAGTGGTCCCACTGCAGGCTGGTGATGGCGAAGTGGTCCCAGCCCCCCAGCCTCACTTGCCACCCTCAACAAAATCCCCCCCAGCCAATGGGGCTCCCCCCCGAGTGCTGCAGCAGCTGGTTGAGGAGGATCGAATAGGAAGGGCTCACAGTGGGCGTCCAGGATCTCCTCGAGGTAGCCTGAGCCGCCACCCCAGCTCCCAGCTGGTGGGGCCTGGGGTGGAGGGGGGTGAAGGCACCCAGAAACCTCGGGACTACATCATCCTTGCCATCTTATCCTGCTTCTGCCCCATGTGGCCTGTCAACATCGTGGCCTTCGCTTATGCCGTCATGGTGAGCCCCATGGGACCCTGGCCCAGGCCTGCTGTGGTTCTCAGCTTCCCGCCAGCACTAGGACAGAGCCCCAGGAGTAACCATGCCTTCCGTCCCCTTATCCCCTCTCTGCATGGATTCCACTTTCCCAATTACAGGGCCTTTGCTGGCCTCTCCCTAGACCCTACCCTCTGAGCCACCACTGCCCTGCCCTTTGGGTGGGAGGGATACGGAGATGCAGGTTTCACACAGCCTTGCTGACCTGTGCCTTCCTCCCCCTGCCTCTCCAATGCTCCTTCCTCCTTTAACCACTGTCCATGGGTCTGGCCTCTCTCTTCTGGACAACTCTTTCACCTGATCCCTGCTGGGCTGGCTTCTCCTGACCCCGGCCATGCCTCACCTTAACCCCAGTCACGGAACAGCCTGCAGCAGGGAGATGTGGATGGGGCCCAGCGTCTGGGCCGCGTGGCCAAGCTCTTAAGCATCGTGGCGCTGGTGGGGGGGGTCCTCATCATCATCGCCTCCTGCGTCATCAACTTAGGCGGTGAGTGGGGTTTGGGGACAGGTAGGGGAGGAATGGAAGGGTTGACAAGGGCAGCTTTACTAACCCCTGCCCCTGCTCTCTCCTGTCTGTCCTTACCTCTCCTTTGTCTCTCCTTGTCTCGCCCCACCCTCCTCCCCTATCTCTGTCTGCCTTTCCCTCTCCTCTCCCACAGTGTATAAGTGAGGGGCTCTGCCCTGCATTCCAAGACTTTCTTTCCTGTTGGGAGCTGCCTTGGGCCCATCCCTCCCCTGGGAGGAGCCCAATCGATGGCTCTGGCCCCCACCCGTAGGGACCAAGGGAGCCTGAGCAGCCTTGTTTACAGCTTCTTTCCTGCTTCTGCACCCTGCCAGGCTCCTCTGCCAACTGTAGGCCTCCCTTCTCCCTGCACTGTTTCCAACCTCCCTGCACTTCTGCCTGCATCCCCTCTAGCCTCTTGGCCCCCCGTCCCTGCACTTCTGGAAACCTCCCTGCACTTCTGGAAACCTCCATGAACATCTCTCAAACTCTGCGCTCTTAGCCTCCCTGCATCTCTCCGAGCCTCTCCCTGCATTCTTTCAGCCTCCTGAATTCTCTGGAACTCAACCCTGGCCTCCTCCTCCCAACTTTCATTGTCTTGGCATCTTTCCCATTCCTTCCTTCATTCCCTTTATCGTCTCCCTCTACCTTCCCCATAGGCCCCGCCCCCTTCATCTCCCCTTAGCATCCTCTTCTCCAGCCTTCCTGCCATCATTTATTCTGCAAAAACTCCAGCACTTAGATCAGGCTGGGGGAGGGGGAGATGAAGGGGACAGGTAGGGGAGGAATGGAAGGCCCCGGGCTCCGACTGTTCTCCGCTAGGACCACCCAGACCCAGACGCCCCCAGGGTGTCTTGCGGGTTGCAGAGTTGGCCAGCCAGGCCTTGTCTGGGGATTTGTGCAAGAGTGGCCAGTACTGGTTCCTAACGTGCACAGGGGAGAAGGGCGGGGCGCCGCGGTTGACCCTTCCCCACCTGGGCTTTTTAACCCCGGCCAGTGAGTTTCTTTCTCCAAGGTGTTGAGGCTAGGGTCATTCATGTGCTTTGTAAGGAAAGAATCCAAAAAATTAGGACCAAAGCTCCCAGCTGCAGGGAGCGAAGGAGGGGCGGGGAGCTCTATAATTATTTTCTAAGATGACGAGGGAGGTTTGTTGCACGCGACAGCCCGCAGAGGAGGCGGGGACCCAGCTACAAGGAGATTCCGAGTTGGCGGGTTGTTTTTTTTTTCCTAAAAAAAGATTGGGGGAAAAAACTAAAATTCTTTTTTAAAAGGATATATCAAACTGATTTCTCCCTTTTTGTATGCCGGATGCTGCATGAGTCTGAAACACCAATAAACGGAGACTGCATGAGACTCGCCTCCGGTCTCAGTCCCTGCGTTCGTCCCGCCAGGCCGGCAGTACTGCCTCTCTTCCGGCAGAACCTACTGGGTGGTATATACGCATGCGCAGTCCCGGTGGCCATCTTTGCTATGGGCCGAATCCTGTTACGCCCAAGCACCTATCTGCGCATGTGCAAGCCTTCCCTCGCTTTCCTCTTCCAAGTAGCTTTGAGTAGAGCGGAGCCTCACGCGCCATTTCTGTGCGCTTGCGTATTGTGACCTACGCAGCCCGAGAGGCGGATCTTAGCTCCTGGTTCGTAAGGCCGCTAACTTGACGCGGCCTAGGAGTACGAGGTCTAGGGAGAGGTAGCTGCGTCCACATGTGGAGACGGGCGGTGTAAAGGCGAGAAGAGTGGGCCTGCCTCTGTCCTTCTATTTGGCTCGGAAAGTGGTGTCTGCGGGCCCCCGGGAACATCGGAGTACCAGATCTGGATCCTCGGGGCGGAGTCCTTTGAGGGGACTGAGCGCCCCCTCCTGGGGACGGGCTGTCTGGCCTCGGAGACAACTGTTGGAGCCCGATTGGTTACGGAGACATTCCCTAAACCCCTGGGAAGCCTGATTGCTTGTGGGGAGGGACCCAGCTTAGTACTCCAGTATCTCCTATCATCGCAGGGTCCCTTCCCTAGTGGTCTATGTCCCTAGCTCGGGGTCATGGAGACACTGCGGCCACCACGGCAGCGCCTCTGTCTGAAGAAGGGGAAGTGACCTCCGGCCTCCAGGCTCTGGCGGTGGAGGATACCGGAGGCCCCTCTGCCTCGGCCAGTAAGTCCGAGGAAGAGGGGGAAGGAGGCCAGGAGGAGACAGAGCGAGAGGGGTCCGGGGCTGAGGAGGCGCAGGGAGAAGTCCCCAGCGCTGGGGGGGAAGAGCATGCCGTGGGAGAATCCGAGGACTGGTGCGTGCCCTGCAGCGATGAGGAGGTGGAGCTGCCCGCCGATGGGCAGTCCTGGATGCCTCCGCCCTCGGAAATCCAGCGGCTCTATGAACTACTGGCTGCTCACGGAACGCTGGAGCTTCAGGCTGAGATCCTGCCCCGCCGGCCGCCCACGCCCGAGGCCCAAAGTGAAGAGGAGAGATCCGATGAGGAGCCGGAAGCCAAAGAAGAGGAAGAGGAAAAGTGAGGCACAGCCTTACACCTTGTCCCTGGGGCTACTCCCTGATACCAGAAGGAAATGGGGAGGGGAAAGAGGTGGGACCCAGGAGCAAGGAAGGTGAAGGGAGGGAAGGGGAGCAGGAGAGGATGAGGTGGCAGGCAGGGGAGAAGCACCTGTGGGGATGTTTGGGAGGGTCACCTTCACCCTTCTCTTTCTGTCCACCTGTCCCAGACCACACATGCCCACAGAATTTGACTTTGATGACGAGCCAATGACACCAAAGGACTCCCTGATTGACCGGAGACGTACCCCAGGTACAAACAAGAGGGAAAAGCTGGGGGGAGGTGAAGGGCCCCTGCTCCCAGTTACCCAAAAAATGGCTCCCTTAAAGAGGCCTTTGCTTGGTGCCTCAGTTACCACACAATTTTCAGGCGCAGGCGAGAGCATTTACCCAGTGGCACCATCTTTCTGACTCAGGTTAACACTCTATCTTCTTTTAAGAAACCATCACAGATAATTCTTTCATGTTTCCTATTCCTTTTATCATATTCTCCCCAGAAATCCAAGTCCTCCTGTCATTCATTATTATCTAGATACACATCTCTCTACTACTATGTACACCCCCTATCCAATCCAATTTCCAACCCATATGCCTTCCTAGATTTACCCCTGGAGGCATTCTTTTTTTTTTTTTTGAGATGGGGTCTTGCTATGTTGTCCAGGTTGGTCTCAAACTCCTCGGCTCAAACAGTTCTCCCATCTCAGCCTCCTGAGCAGCTGGGATTGCAAGTGCGTGCCACCACACTCAGCTAGCCTTGGAGCCATTCTTGATTTCTCTTTCTTTTACTCCAGCATTCATACCAGCAGCAAGTCCCACACTAGCTCTGCCTCCACATTTCCAAGTCCATCTGTGACTCTCCGTTTTTAACACCATACCCCCATCCAAGCCACCATCTCTCTTGCCTGGACAGTTGCAGTAGCTCCTAACTGATCTCCCTGCTTCCCGTCTCAGCAATCAGAATGATCCTTTTAAAACATAAATCATGTCACTTCTCCACTTAAAATCCTCCAAAGGATCCCATTGCTCAGGGGAAAGAGCATGTCATGGGAGAATCCAAGCCCCTCTTTGCCATCCTTCCACCCCTACAGCTCTCTACACTCTTGTTCTTTACTTATTTATTTTTGTGAAGATGCATGCTATGTTTGAGACCCAGGCTGGTCTCAGACTCTTGGGCTCAATGATCCTCCTGCCTCGGCCTCCCAAAGTGCTGGGATTGCCAGCTTGAGCCACCGTGCCTGGCCTACACTCCTTTTTGGCCTGACCTCTCTGTTCCTGCCCTGAGGCCTTTGCACTTGCTCTTCCCTGGTCTTCCTATGACTGGTGCCCCACAATCCAAGACCTTCACTCCTTACTGTGTCCCAAGCCCAAACCTCAGAACCTCCAGGACAGATGCTTGGAAACTTGTATGTTTAACAAGCTCCCCACATGATGAGTAAGATCCAAGGAGGTCTGGTGCACACTATCTCAATCCCTTCCGTATTTCTTACTTTCCTCTTCTCCAGGAAGCTCAGCCCGGAGCCAGAAACGGGAGGCCCGTCTGGACAAAGTCCTCTCAGACATGAAGCGACATAAGAAGCTGGAGGAACAGATCCTTCGTACCGGGAGGGACCTCTTCAGTCTAGACTCAGAGGACCCCAACCCCACCAGCCCCCCACTCCGATCCTCGGGGAGTAGTCTCTTCCCCCGGCAGCGGAAATACTGACTGCTGCTGCTGCCTCTAGGTGTACTGTTTGTACCTGCTGGGGCCTGGGCCCTCCTTTCCTAACACACAATGCTGGGAAACTTGGGAAGAAGAGAGAAACCCCAAGTTCCCAGCACAGCACCATGCGGGAAAGAGGGAGTATGTATGTGTATGTTTGTTTTCTGTTGAACTTCTAATCAGAGACCTGGACTGAATTTTCTGAGTCTAAAATAAAAGATGCAGAGTTATCTTCTCTTAAGAGGAGGGCCTGCAATTGCAGCGTAAACAGATTGGCCACACTTGAGAGGAGAGGCAAATTGTACAGATTGTATTCACCCAGATTGGAAAATCAAAGCCAGATGGGGCAGGGATGAACTCCCCATCTGTCCCCTGCCCCCCATTTCAGCCCCTCTGATCCTTCTCAGTCCCATTCCAGCTCAATCAGCTGGCTCTGAGGCAGAAACTCTGAGTGGATTGAGCCTTGGTGCCTTCCACCGCAGCAGAAGCAGCCCAGAGGAGAAAATGAGAAGCAGCTGCAAGGGCCCTTTAACTACCTAAGCCCCGCCTCCGGCCTGCCCGGCCCCTCCCCGCCCAACCCTGCCGGGAACTGATCCCTAGTGCGGGGCCAGAGAGTTCCCCGATCTGAGGAGCCTGCAGCTAGCCACACTTGTAGATGTGAGTACGTCATACTGGCCCCCAAACTCCACACCTGTGGCGGATCGTTATGTCCCTCCAGGCTCTCCTGAGCTTTGTCCTGCTTTTGAGGGCCTGTTTCTGCTGAGGCAGGAAAGCTCTCTCTGAATCAGAGGGGAAGGAAGGGGTAGAGGCTTTGCCTTGGGAGGTTCTGCTTTCCTTGTTGGAGTTTTCTGGGTCTTGAAGCAAAGGTAGATGAACTCAACAACGGCACTTCCTTCCCACCTCCAGATCTCAGGTCTCTCTCTCTGACTTCAGGGACCCACATCTACAGTAAGGTGGGGACTTTACAGTATCGATTCACACTCCATCTTGGAGCTAGATTGGTCCTTGCTACATTCACCTGCCCCCTCCTCCTGGGAACCTGGGTTCTGGCCTGTCACCCTGAGCACCTAGAATGTGATTTGGCCCCATTAAAACCTCTAAACTTTACCAACTAGTGAGGCTTTCCTACTGCCCCACCCAGGGCCATGTGATCTGTGGGCCTTGGCAGATCACTTAAGTCATGAGAATGATCTTAAGGTAGGCTTGATTTCCAGAAGGCATAGAGTTTGAGCAAGTTTCTTTTTAGGAGAATGAAGTGAAAACTAGGAAACTCAGTTGGACCCACCAGTCTATGACCCTGGGGCTCTTAGAGCTGTCACTCTGAGTGAAGCACTTGGGGTGGGGAATGATAGTTGAGGCATGTGCCCCCTGTGCTCTGCCTGCTGCTTGAGTGGACCCCTGTGTTATGGGGGAAAAGCAGCGGTTATGTGGGATGCCAGGCTGCTCTCCTGGAAACTGCCGGTTTCTGCCTTTGGCACATAGGGCACCAGGCCAGCCCTGGGGTGGGGCTCTTTGGGTGGGACAGCTTTTCATAGCCATGAGCAGGTGAGGCCCTTGAGTGGATGGCCTGGAGACAGCCTGAGGGCTCCAAGGTGACTGGGTGCTCAGGTTTCCTTGCTGGGTGCTGCCCTTCCGGGTTCTGGAGGAGCAGAGGGTGGGCACTGGCCCAGATTACAGAAAACTCTCACCCTTGAACTGCCATGGGCACTATCTCTGGGGCAGTAACCAGCCCCATCCAGATTCTTAAGTCCTTGTCCTAAGTTTAGAGTCTTCCTGATATTTCTGCCTGAGAAGCTACTGCCTTCTGGTTTGGGGGGCTCTGCAGTCATGGTAGCCAGGGTGGAATTCTGGCTTCATCGTTTGATAACCTGTGATCCTGAGCAAGTTCCTTAACTTCTAGGTTCTTGTGAGGATCAAATGAGTTAATTGAGGGCACTTAACACAATGCCTGGCACACATTAAGTTCGTAGTAAGTAGGAGCTGTTGTTTGGGGTCACTTGCCCAAAATACCAGTTCCAGAGTGTCTCTGCTGGAAACCTTGATCCAGTGGGTCTGGGGTGAGGCCTGGGAGACATCATGAGCAGGATTAAGAATCCCAGCTGAGTCCTACGATTGGGCGAGTTTAGGAAACATTGATGTAGATCAGGGGTCCTGAAACCAGGTTCCCAGGTCACTTCCAGTCCAGGCAGTCCTCGCCTTTGGTGATTGGCATTAAGTGGCAGCATCCGGGAGGGAGAATGAGCCAAGTCCTGGGCTGACTGAGCTGCTGACCCCTCAAGGCCACCAGATGCCCTCCTCCCACCAAGTAGCCCAGTTAGGCTGGAGCTCAGACGAGATTTTCTTAGGAAGAAAGCATCATAAAAAAAAGTGTTTTATGTGAGACAAAATCTCAATGTCTGTTACTCAACCCCTAAAGCGGGGAATAGTTTCCATAAACCTGGAAGCTGCTGGGTGAAAACAGGCTGTGGGCAATTCCTGAGTCATGTGACTCTTCCTTCTCTAAACAAAGACTCGAATGTTTAACCTAAAATCAGTGAAAGAAAACCCCACAAAGAAGAGTCCCTGTGACACTGAATTTGATAGCCTTTTCCTAAGCCTTAGGTTGGCACAGGCCTGGTCGGGGGGCTGTGTCACCGACCTCACCTCCACATCAGGCCTGCCTGGACTAGGGGCCCAGGAGTGAGGACGGAGGGGGCTGGTTTGGCCTGGGGAGGGGGCCAGAGGAGAATAAATGAAATTCCCTGCCCTGAGGGGTCATCTGTAATATGAGCTCATCTTTATTCTTCCTCCTCCTGGCTACCATATGAGCTCCTTTGACTTTAGAAACAGGAAACAGGCTTATAGCCAGTAAGGTACCCAAGATGATGCTGGCAGTGACAGAAACTGCTGGATTGACACTTTCTCCACTGGCTCTCAATCCTGGCCATATCTTGGCATCAGAGGGAGAGCTTTTAAAAATAGCAATGCTTGGACCCCACCCCAGGCCAATCAAATCAGAATTGCCAGAGGTGGGTGGCTTTAAAAAAAAATCTCTCGGTGACTCTAATGTTCAGCCGGGGGTGGGAGCGTCTGCTTTAGACCAGAGCTGCTCATACTTCAGTGTGCACTCAGATTATTGGGCATCTAGTTAAAATGATGTTTGGGCTGGTGGTTCTTGTAATCCTAGCACTTTGGGAGACTAAGGTGGGAGGGTTGCTTGAGCCTAGAACTTTGAAACCAGCCTGGGAAACATAGCAAGACCTTGTTTCTACAAAAAAATAAAAGTATTGGCCAAGGGCAGTGGCGTGCACCTGTAGTCCCACAGCTACTTGGGAGGCTGAGGCAGGAGGATCACTTGAGCCCAGGAATTAATTTGGGGCTGCAGTGATCTATGACTGTGCCACTGTACTCCAGCTTGAGCGACAAAGTGAGACTCTGTCTCAAAAAAAAAAAAAGGCTGATTGATTCAGCAACTCTGGGGTGGGGCCCAAGACTCTGCATTACTAACAAGCTCTGGGCGGTGCCATGCTGCTCACTGCTGACCACACACACAACACAGTCACTTTGGCATTTGCTATTTAAGATTCACTGTGTCAGCCACTCAATCGATCCTGAAGATATGTAATGATTCGTGACGCATTTGTTTATTAATTTTTGCTGTAGTGTAAATTTTACTTTTGAGTCAGGAGTCTGGAATCAAGAGCCTCTCCTCTATCTAGAGGGCGAACCCAGCTTCTGCTTGGGCAGGCGGTTTAGTTCTCTGTCCGGCCTCCCTTGCGGGGGGAGAGAAGGGCACACTGGTGAGACTTGGGGTGAAAGTTGGTGGTTCTTAGAGGAGCCTCTTGGCATTTGAGGGAGCTGTGATCAGGCAAGACGGGGCATATATACCGAGGGCTGGCTAGGGTGCAGATCTCAGAAGCAGGAACTGAAGAGAGATGATGGGTGGGTGAGTGAGTTTGGGGAATTGAGACCAAACCTGAGGGCTGGGCAGAATCTTACAAAGATCAACACCATCCTTAACCATTATCTTTTGAGGGCCCTGTCATATTGGAAGTAAAACACTCTAACTGTACACATCACCTGAAAACCACAAAAGTCTAAATCTGGGACTTGTCACACACAGACTGCCTGAGTCAGATGGTTTCCCTGGCTCACCTCCGTGGATGGTAAGAGTGGAAAGGCAGGACCTGTTCTGGGTGAGCTTGGCAGGTTTAGGCGGAAGGCCCAGTGCTAGGGCCTGGCAGGTGGGTGGTCAGGGAGAAAAAATGGGCCTCGTACTGAAGCAGGCACGCTTGGCAAGGGCTTGGCCTCAGAGCAAGGCAGGAGCCCCACCATGAGGATGACTCTCACTGAGTCATCGAGCTGGGTCCAGCTGGGGTGGCAGATGGTGGAGAGGCCTCAGCCACGGGGGGCAAGGGATCATCCAACAAGGAGCCAATGGGGGCTGTTCCCGGAGCCTTGCATGGCCTTCTAGAGTTTGGTGTTCCCTGTGGGGCCTTAAAGCCCTGTCCATACCTCCGCCTACAGCGCTAGCCCTTCCTCTTCCCCCATCTGGTTTCCTGGCCAGGCTTCCACCCTGCAGAGAACCTGGCAAAGGGGCCACTGGAAAATGCTTCGTGTTGGCTGTTAGATGCCCCTATTTGCTGTTCTAGCCCCACAGCTGGGATGACACAAGACTTGCCATCCTGCCGACCAAGGGAGGGTTAAGCCAGGATGCCAGGTTGGGTAGGGAGCCTCCCAGGCTGGTCACACTCCCTAGTCCCTCGCAGGATGGGAAAGTTGGGCATCAGGCACTGTTCTCTCTGCAGTAAAGCACCGAGTGCTATGAAGAGCCAGGCTCCATTCTAGGTGCTTCCTGTATTAACTCCACCCTCACCTGGGGAGACGCTGTTATCCAGTTCTGTTTGGTAGATGAGGAAGCAGGTACCTGGAAGCGAGGGGATCTAAGGTGGCCCATTACATAAGCATTAGAGCCAATATCTAGGCAGTCCCAGCCCTGTGGATGCTTGGAAGGGGCCCGTCCAGAACAGGGCCCCACGTCGTAGAGCAGCTGGGGAGTGGAGGCGAAGCTGAGCATGACGGTGGGTGGTTGGGGGAACAGCCAGGAGATCAGAAAGCCAGCCTCTGTATGCTCAGGCGTTGACGAGGGAGCCGTGACACTAGAAAAGCCACCCTCCTGCAAGTTAAGTTACTCATAAAAATGAGCAACAGAAAAAGTATCAAGGTCAAATCCCATACAGAGTTGCAAGATAAAACCATGAGGAGCAGAATGACATCCCTCTGGTGTGGAAAGGGGACCAGAGAAAACAGATCAAAACTGTAACTTTTTTAAATGATGTGAGACACTAAGGAAACAAAGGCATGAAAATAGCAAATCACAGTTGTCACACAGGCAGTCGGCGTCTGTCCCTAACCACTGTGCAATGCTGCCGTTTGAGAAAGATGGCACCGGATGTGCCATCAGGGTGCTAGTCCTAATGGTACCACCCACTCGCTGTGTGACCCTCAAGGACTCATTGTCCCCATTTGGGTCTCAACTACCTAGAGCCACAGTTGGCTATTCAAATTAAAATTAATTAAAATAAATGTAGTCCCCCAGAGGCACTAGCTACATTTCAAGTGTTGAGTAGCCACATGTAGCTAGTGCAAAGACAGTGCAGGTTTAGAATATTCCCGCCAGTGCAGGAACCCTATTGGACAGTACTGAGTTAGAGGATTTCAAACAGGAGCCTGGCAGGTGGCGTGAGTGCACTGGCCCAAGTGTAAGACAATAGGGAGTGGTGGGGACTGTGGTAAGCAGGGAAGCTGTGTCCCATCTAAAGCGGCTGCTTGGCTCTTGCCAATTCTGCCACACGGGAATGAGGGCCCAGTGTTGTGTTGCTGGTCTCCTACTTCCTCAAAAGAAGCAGGAATTAGGAGTTTGTAAAAACTCACAATTTCTAAACAAAAAAAAAAAAATTGAAGTTTTACAGATCGTGTAGATCAGGTAAAGCTCTTCTCATGGGCCTCTTCCAGCCTTGATTCCGTGATCCATGGCTCCTGCCTGTTCTTCCTGTGCCAAGCCACTCCCTTTGGCCTCTCTCCACTGTTCTCACCCAGGTTGGGAGCTGGGTGGATGGTGGAGTGGATGAGGAGCCACTTCTTTCTGGTGGTGGCCTCAACAATGTCTGGCCTGTGGCCAGAGTCTCAGAGGATGAGGTTCTGAGGCACCTAGTAAACTTTGTTCCCTTTGTATGACTCAAAGGGACATGTCCAAAGTCCAAGGGGTGCTGGAGGCAGGGATGGGACTTAGGTGGGGTGTGTGACACTCCTGATAAGGCCAAGCCCTAGAAGAAACCACCCAGGACCCTGAAGAAGGAAAGTGGGGCAGGTAGAATGCAATAGTCCTCTGCCTCCTTTCCCCTTCCTCTGCCCACACCCCTTCCCACAACAGCAGGGAGCGGACAGTGACAACAGACCAGAGAGAACTGGGGAGGAAAGGGCTGGAATGATCTGTGGTGTTACTAATCAAGCTGATTCTATGGGAGGTCAGTTGTCAGGGGTCCCTTTCACAAGAGGTGGACCAGGTCTTAACAGTTCACCCCCTGATTTCAGGAAGCACAGGCAGCGGGGAGGGGTGCCGATGAGGATCATGCAAATATTCTGGGGCTGTGGGCTGACATTCAAATACAGCCTGGTCCTCAGTATGCCCTGAAATAAAGCTGCCTGTTCTGGAGGAGCCAGAGCGCCTGAGAGCTACACCGCCCTCCAGTGTGCTGCTCAAGGCCGCACTGCTGCCTCCGTGGGTTCTCCTGCTCTGCCAGCTCGGTGTGTTTCTACACCTTAGGGACTGGGAACGCTGTGATCTAAAACCCTTTCCAGGGCTGCAGGCAGTTTAGGGGGAGGTAGCTGATGGGAGTGAGGAAAAGGAATTGGCAAGGAACCCTGAACTTGACTTCTGTGCCTAACTGCTGCCAGCAGTTCCTGGCAGAAGTGAGGTGTGGATGGACTGTGTCCTCCTGGGTGGGAAGAAGGAAGGGAGAGGTGGCATGGGACAGGGAAGGGTGGGGTAATCTGAGCTGGAGAAGGAGGGACCGTATCCCACCTGCAGCCCGCCTTGTGCCAGGCCCTGCACTCGTCTGTTGTGTCCTCTCCCTCACCTGTCTGTCATCCTCTGGTTAGCCCTGGGCTTGGGAGTCACCATGGCAACTGAAGAGTCCATCATCCGCATCCCTCCCTACCACTACATCCACGTGCTGGACCAGAACAGCAACGTGTCCCGCGTGGAGGTCGGACCAAAGACCTACATCCGGCAGGACAATGAGAGGTGGGTGTGGGGCCTGGGCCTTGGGACCTGTTCCTCTGCTGGCATGATCACCATCTTCCTCCCTGCTCTCCTTGCTCACAGGCAGGAGTGGCCCTCGCTTAGGTGACAGGGAGGTCTCTCTTGCATTTGTTGCCTCCTTGGGGAGTGGAGCCCTGGGTCCCCTGGGTCCTCACACCTCTTCTCATCCTCCAACAGGGTACTGTTTGCCCCCTTGCGCATGGTGACCGTGCCCCCACGCCACTACTGCACAGTGGCCAACCCTGTGTCCCGGGATGCCCAGGGCTCAGTGCTGTTAGACGTCACAGGGCAAGTACGACTTCGCCATGCTGATCTGGAAATCCGGCTGGCCCAGGAGCCCTTCCCCCTGTACCCAGGGGAGGTGCTGGAAAAGGTACTGGCCTCCTGTGCCCCACCCTGCCTGTCCTTGTCCTAGGGCTCTGTGCTGCCTTTTGAAGGGAAAACAAATGGGGCAGTGGCACCGTGTGGGGAGGGGCGTTTGCTGCCTCTCACCAAGGGCAGAATTGACTCATTGCCCCTCCACTCACATGTGCCCCAAGTGGACCTACCCCTCTTCTGAGAACTGTCTGTCCCTCTCGCCACCTGATCTCCCAGGCTCCGGAGCCTGCCAGAAGCACCCAGCCAGTCTGGCATTAAATGAGTCGTGCCAAGATTAGGCACTTCATGCACTCGGTGCCGGACCCTGGTGGGCAGTGCCAAAGCAGCAGTGGACAAGAACGATGGATTGATTAAAACGCTGACCCTTAAGGAATCTGAGTGAAGAGTGTATATGGATTCTTTGCACTATCTTGTAACTTTTCTGTGTGAAACTGTCAAATGAAAGGTTTTTTGGTTTTTTTTTTAAATCCATATCCAGGTGGTACCTAAATCCTCCTCTGGGTGGCTGGGTGGAGAGTGGTTGGGACCAGTGTTTAAAAGCTTCCTAGGGCTGATGGTAAAAGCCTTATCCCTGCCTTGCTTCAGCCTCAACTTCCCCAGCAGACCCAGCCCATGTGCCCCAGCCTGGGAGGGCAGTGATGCCACACAGACCTTCCTTCCCACTTGCCCTTCTTGACTTCAACTCTGGCCCTGTCCCCCTCTGTTCTGCTTCAGCCCCTGCCCAGTGCCAGGCCCACTCTAGACACCGCTATTTTCCACTGGCCCCTCTGAGCCTGAACTCCAGCCACCGTCCCCACCTCCTCCCTCCTCTGTGACGATCCCACTTTTCTCTGCCATCAGGTTCTCTTCTTGATTTTTTTTTTCTGACCGTGACCAGACCTTATCATTTTATTATTATTATTGTTTTTTTTTTTTGAGACAGAGTCTCACTCTGTTGCCCGGGCTAGAGTAACACGGCGTCAGCCTAGCTCACAGCAACCTCAAACTCCTGGGCTCAAGCGATCCTCCTGACTCAGCCTCCCGAGTAGCTGGGACTACAGACATGCGCCACCATGCCTAGCTAATTTTTTCTATATATTTTTAGTTGGCCAATTAATTTCTTTCTATTTTTAGTAGAGACGGGGTCTCACTCTTGCTCAGGCTGGTTTCGAACTCCTGACCTTGGGCAATCCACTCACCTTGGCCACCCAGAGTGCTAGGATTACAGGCGTGAGCCACCACACCCGGCCAGGTTCTCTTCTTGATTTTTTTTTTTCTGACCCTGACCAGACCTTATGATTTTAACACTTCTCACACCCTCTGTGTCTTTGTCCTCAACCAGGGTTACTGACAGTAACAGCCGCTTTTATTGCAGGCTTTCAGTATATGAAGTGAAAGTACATTTCCTGAGGGGAAATGGGTCTGTCTCTGTGAGTGGAGAAGACCCTGGGGTTTTACCACACTTCTCCTTTTATGTCTACATTTTATGATATGCTAAATGGTAGGCAGAGTAGTCATTATTTGCCTGTAAAAGGGTGGAGAGTTCTTAGAGCTAAGGGCCCTCCCCAATTTTATCCTCATAGGGTAACTTCTGGGGTTGCCATGACATTTGCAAACTGTCATGGCGCTGGTGGGTGTGATTTTTTACTATGTTGGTGTATGTTACTGGGGAAAACATTGCCTTTGGACTCTGAGCTCCTAGTTTTTATGCAGGCTCCTGGCCAGGAAAAGTCCCTAACCTCAAGTTCCTACTGTTCTGGGTTTGGTTCTAGATGCTCATTGGCCGCCTCTTTTCCTGTGGTTAGTGCTGCCAACCTGCACTGGACCCTAACGTTACCTCCCACCTACACTTTCCATTCTGCCACCCAGGAAGGGTTAGAGCAATCTCACCCGAGGGGAGAGAGCTGCCACCGTGAAGGGGTTATGATCAGCTAATGGCTTAAGTGGTTCATTCCAACCCAGCCCTGGTGAGCAGCTGTCCTCCTTTCTAACCCACCTCCTCTTCCCTGGTTCCGTCTGCTTCAAAATAGTTATTGTTCTCAGCTATCTTCCTATTTTATGCCCCTCTCATTATTGAACAACTCGGTCACTTATTTAGTTCAAAACTGAGGCCACCTTGGCAGGATGAGTATCTGCGTCCCATCCCCATTACCTTGTACCTACCCTTGTCCCCTCTCTACCTGCTGGAGCTTTGAGGAGATTGCCCTTCCTCCACATCCTGACACCTGGTTCCTCCCCCATCACTTCTCTCTCCTTTCCATCTTTAACTTCTCCACTACCAATGCCTTTCTCTCGGCCAGTAAACGTGCTCTGTTGCTTCCGTGCTTTTCTGGCCTTAAAGGTTGACGCATATAAGCTTTCATTTTAAAGAACGCATTCATGGGGCTGTAGAATCCTCTCTCTGACCTCCACCACCAACGCCTGCTCTCCGTTCCCCAGAGGCTACCATGCCGCACGTCTCCATTGCCAGTGTATGCATTTCATTTATTTATTTATTTAGAGACGTGGTCTTGCTCTGTCACCCAGGCGGGAGTGCAGCAGCCTGATCACAGCTCACTGTAACCTCAAACTCCTGGCCTCAAGCCATCCTCCCACATCAGCCTCCCAAAGTGCTGGGGCTATAGCTGTGAGCCACAGCACCCGGCCTCACCCACATCCTTATACTTCCTAGAGAGACCCAGTGCACACTAGGCCAGGAAATACTCATTCACCTTGCCAGATACTTCTACCTTTCCCACTGAGCCCTCTACCCATATTCCCTGCTAGTGGGCTCTGTTCTGGGAACATATTCCCAGCTCTGAGCAGCTCCCCAGCCCTTTCTGCAGAGGAAGGGGTGTCTTGGCCCATCAGTGATGGCATCCTCTTGCTTGCTCAACTCCGTCCCTAGTTCTTTAGAACAGATGGCCTTGGGACCACCCCTGCCTTGCACGGTCCCGGAGTCTTATTTTGGGACATGTAAGGATTGATGCCGTGGACGCTGACCTACAGAGTGTCAGAGTTGACCCCTGGGGTCACAGCACTGAATGCCCCATGTCCTCCCTTCTTCCCCACTAGGACATCACCCCCCTGCAGGTGGTCCTTCCAAACACCGCCCTCCATCTTAAGGCGTTGCTGGATTTTGAGGATAAGGATGGAGACAAGGTGGTG
Source organism: Lepilemur ruficaudatus (assembly GCA_963574885.1). Lineage (NCBI taxonomy): Eukaryota > Metazoa > Chordata > Mammalia > Primates > Lepilemuridae > Lepilemur > Lepilemur ruficaudatus. The sequence goes on from CAUYRT010022978.1 coordinate 23,314, forward strand.
GCAGGAGACGAGTGGCTATTTGAGGGACCTGGTAAGTTCTCTCTCCACTGGGCCCGAGTCAGGGTCAGGGGTTTCCTGCCTTCCCACCACGGCCCTGATATCTTGCAACCTTCAGCCTCCACTTGGCCTCCCCTCCCCAGGCACGTATATCCCGCGGAAGGAGGTGGAGGTTGTGGAGATCATTCAGGCCACGGTCATCAAGCAGAACCAGGCCCTGCGGCTGAGGGCCCGAAAGGAGTGCTGGGACCGGGACGGCAAGGAGAGGGTGACAGGTGGGGTCACCAAGAGGCACTGGTAGTGGGTGGGTAGGAGGGGCCTCGACTGCAGAGGAAATAGAGGAAGGCGCTTCCCTGGTATCTCCTGAAAGCTATTGAAAGCTGCCCACCACGTCCTCCCCACCCATCCCATGCTCCTGCTCCCTGGGCCCTGACCCTGTCTGTGATCATGACCATGCTGACTGTCTTTTCCCTCCCCACCTTCACCATGAGCTGTAGGCAGTTGTATCTGGTTCTGGATCAACAAAGCAGATGTTCAAATACAATTAACAAATGCAGTGTTTACTCTATGCCAGGTGTGGTTCAAAATGCTTTGCAGGCTGGGCAGAGCGGCTCATGCCTGTAATCCCAGCACTTTGGGAGGCCGAGATGGGAGGATCACTTGAGCCCAGGAGTTCAAGGCCAGCCTGGACAACATAGCAAGACCCCATCTCTAAAAAAAAAAATCAGCCAAGTGGGGTGGTACCTGCCTATAGTCCCAGCTACTAGGGAGGCTGAGGCAGGAGGATCACTTGAGCCCAGGAGTTGTAGGTTGCAGTGAGCTGCGATTACACCACTGCACTCTAACCCTGGTGATAGAGCGAGCCACTGTCTCAAAAAAAAAAAAAATACTTTGCAAATGTTAATTTATGCAGTCTTCAAACAACCTCAAGGTACTACTATCCCCATTTTCCATATGACAAAACTGAGGCACAGAACTCTGGGTGCTTGCTCTGGGTGTGCAGCCAAACAAGGCAAAGCTGGGACTTGCACCTGGCACTCTGGCTTTTTCAGTAAACCGAAGGACATCTACCACTCTAATAGGCACTTCCAGTGCCCATTTTAGGGAAAGGACAAAAGTTGGTCTTTGGAGCTTAGAGAAGACATAGCAAGGTGTTGGCATAGCAACAACTTGTGTATCTTAGACGAGCTTTTTTATTCTCTGTAGGAAGGGATTAGTTTTCCTCTGGCCTCAAAGGATTGAATACAAGGACTTCTGTTGGGCCCTTGAACATGGAGGCAGTGGCAGCTCTTTACCTACAAAGTCCTGCTGGTCCCTCTTGTCTGGGCTGTGGGCAGGGGTGGCTGGGAAGCAGGCTGGGTGACTTTGGCCTCTCACCTCCCACTCTTGGCCTAGGAGAAGAATGGCTGGTCACCTCCGTGGGGGCATATCTCCCAGCAGTGTTTGAGGAGGTTCTGGATTTGGTGGATGCTGTGGTCCTTACGGAAAAGGTTTGTGCCCTGGGGGTGTGGGTTATAGGACCTGGGGCCAGGGAACATCAGAGTGTAGATAATGGCAGCGGATAAGATGAGAGTAAAAGAGAAGCCGTGTTTCTGGGGTCACTCAAAAAATTAATTCACAGGTCAGGTCACCTGAGTATTCAAGGTCATCTGACAGGGTTAAAAAGTCTTCCTAGGTTGGTAGAAATTGTCATTCAGACCTGGGAGCATTTAGTGGCCAGTGGGGCTCCCAGATCCCCGAAGTAAGTTGCTCAACACCAAACACCTTGCTCCGCAGACCGCCCTGCACCTCCGGGCTCGGCAAAACTTCCGAGACACGAGGGGAGTGGCCCGACGCACTGGGGAGGAATGGCTGGTGACTGTGCGGGACACGGAGGCCCATGTGCCGGACGTCCACGAGGAGGTGCTGGGGGTCGTGCCCATCACCACTCTGGGCCCCCGAAACTACTGTGTGATTCTCGACCCTGTCGGACCGGATGGCAAGAACCTGCTAGGGCAAAAGCGTGTGGTCAAGGTGAGCCCCTCCTGTCCCCTGGAGGCCTGCCCTCGGGGCAAGTGCCCTTGAGTGGCACGAGACATTCTGTACTCTCTTCCTTTTCTCCTTCCACGCCAGGTACATGTTCTAGAAGCACTCTCTGTCCCTTTGCACATGTAGTTCTTTATGCCTGAAACACTGTCCCATTTGACTCTTGGGCAATCTCTGACTTACCCTTGGACTTCAAATTCCATGCTGTGTCTTCTGGAAAAGCCCCCAGCCCTCCCCACGTCCCAGGATGCTGAAACATTCTCTTATGGTCATGCATTGCTTGATGATGGGAATCTGTTCTGAGAAGTGGTCATTAGGCAATTTTGTCATTGTGCGAACGTTGTAGAGTGTTCTTACACAAATGTACGTGGTCTAGCCTACTATTAATACTTCCCTAGGCCAGATGGTATGGCCTGTGGCCCCTAGACTGCAAACCTGTACAGCATGTTACTGTACCGAATACTTAGGCAACTGGAACACAATAGTGAGAATTTGTGTATTGAAACGTAGAAAAGGTACAGTAAAAATAGCATATAAGAGCTCCATTCTAACCTTACGGGACCACCGTCATTGACCGAAATGTCATTACGTGATGCATGATTGCATGTCACATTTCCTGTGTGGAATCTTTGTCCTCTTTCATGAAACAAATCTCTTGGTCTACCCTCCTCACCGTCCCCTACCTAATCCCCTGTCTGAACTATACTTGCGAATACCAGGGGTTGGCAAACTTTCTGTAAAAGGCCAAATAGATATTTTAGGCCTGGTGAGTCACACAGCTTCTGTTGAAACTCTTCAACTCTGCTGCTGTATCATTGGAGCAGCGCAGACAATATGTAAACACATGAGAGAGCTCTTGCATCCTGGAAAGTTTTATTTGCAAAAACAGGGAGCGGAAAATGTAGAAACAACCCAAATGTCCATCAATTGATGAATGGATAAAAAATTATGACATATCCATAAAATGGAATATCATTCAGCTACAAAAAGAAATGAAGTACTTATATGTGCTACAGCATCAATGAACCTTGAAAACATTATGCTAAGTGAAAGAAGCCAGATGTTCAAGACCGCATATTGTATGACTCCATTTATGTGTGGTGTCCAGCATACGTGAATTCCTAGAGAAAGGAAATAGACTAGTGGTTGGTGGGGTGGGTGGGGAAGTAGCAGATATAGGATTTCTTTTCAGGGTGATTAAAATATTCTAGACTTATGTAGTAGTTATGGTTGGACAGACAACTTAGTATATACTAAACAACTTAGTATATACTGGTATATCCCAAATCGGTAAATTTTATATATAGATTATATCTCAATAAAAATATATTAAATATATATAAATATATTAAATAAAAATATAATATATTAAATAAAAATATATATTAAACAAATCTGGCAGGCCAGATTTGGTTGAAAGATCAGAGTTTGCCAACCCCTGGATTACACCATCCCAAGAAAACAAAGCATGGGAGAAATCAAGAGGAATGATAGATTAGTTTTTAACTATTTAGCTTGTAAGGATGCAAGTCCCGACAGTTTGCAGAATCTTGCAAGGACGTGTGTGACCAGATGAGATTCTGCACGCATTTGCATAGAGCCTCAGAGTGTCCAAATAACACTTCACAGCATTATAATGTGGGTTGTGGGGTGGGATTTTTGTTTGTTTTTTGTTTGAGACAGGATCTTGCTTTGTTGCCTAGGCTAGAGTGCAATAGTGTATTCATAGCTCACTGCAACCTCAAATTCCTGGGCTCAAGTGATTCTCCTGCCTCAGTCTCCTGAGTAGCTGAAACTACAGGGTGTGGCATGATGCCTGGCTAATTTAAAAAAATTTTTTTTACAGAAACAGCGTTTTGCTATGTTGCTTAGGCTAGTCTCGAACTCCTGGCTCAAGAAATCCTCTCACCTTGGCCTCCCAAAGTGCTGGGATCACGGGCATGAACCCCTGTGCCTGGTCGGGGATGTGCTTTTTGGGTTCCTGTCCTTGACACACACCAAGACAGGATGGGGATGGGGAGGTGGCTCAGAAGCACCTGCAGCTGCAAGTGGTGACAACTACTAACCCCATGTCTCTCCACTAGGGAGAGAAGTCTTTTTTCCTCCAGCCAGGGGAGAGGCTGGAACGAGGCATCCAAGACGTATATGTGCTATCAGAGCAGCAGGGACTGCTGCTAAGGGCCCTGCAGCCCCTGGAGGAGGGGGAGGATGAGGAGGGGGTCTCACGCCAGGCCGGGGACCGCTGGCTCATCCGTGGGCCCCTGGAGTACGTGCCATCCGCCAAGGTGGAGGTGGTTGAAGAGCGTCAGGCCATCCCTCTAGACGAGAACGAAGGCATCTACGTGCAGGACGTCAAGACGGGAAAGGTAACAGCCAAGGGGTGGGCAGTGTTGCTGCTGTGTGGCCATGGTGGCAGCTTGGTGGCAGCTTCCTCTGAGCAAGCAGGGAGATGCTGATGGGGAGCGCTACGAGGTAGAGGTTGGGGAGGGACTCCAGCAGCAAAGATAGCAGCATCTGGGTGGGCTGGCTGGTAGGTCTGAGGGCATTCCATGAAGTGTTTGCCATCCCTTTGTCTTAAATATCTAATTTCAAATTTTGGAAACTCCCACAGAGAGGATGAGCCAAGTTTTAGGGTGGGGACTGCGCCCCACTGCAGGTCTGGCCCGCAGGATAAAGGTCTGACTGGGTAGCCTAGGAACGTTAAGAACCTCCTCCCCCATGCCCGTATCCTGGTGGAATCTTTACTTTTGCTACTAAAACCTAAAAGCTTGACCTCAGTTTGACCTTGGGCCACATCTCCAGCCTCTTTTCTAAGAATCCAACCTTAGAAGCACAGCTCAGAACCCTAGCTGGTGTTAGTATATACCACCTACTTCCTAGGATTGAGTCTGTCCCCATGATGCCCTCCAAGCTGCCCCCTGAAGGATGATTCTAGAAGGACTAACATGGAGCACTTAACTATTATGCCAAGTGCTGTTCTTTGAACTAGACACGTGAAATGTCATCCATCCCTTGAGCCCCTGAGGTAGCCACTATCATGTCCATCTGACGGATGAGGAGACTGAAGCCGGAGGGTGAAATAGCTTGCCCAGGATGACAGAGCTAGCGGATGGCAAACACAAGACTGAGCCAGCCTCGTGGCAGAGACCATGTTCAACCTCAGTGCTGTGCCTCCCCAAGACCGGCTCTGCCTCAGGAGCGCTGGGTAGGTCTCTCTCCCTTCTATCCTCACTGGCAACGTCCCTCCTTGTGCTTGTCTCAAGGTGCGCGCTGTGATCGGAAGCACCTACATGCTGACCCAGGACGAAGTCCTGTGGGAGAAGGAGCTGCCTCCCGGGGTGGAGAAGCTGCTGAACAAGGGGCAGGACCCACTGGCAGACAGGGGTGCCAGTGAGAAGGGCACAGCCAAGCCCCCCCAGCCCTCTGCTCCCCGGAACAAGACCCGCGTGGTCAGCTACCGCGTCCCCCACAACGCCGCGGTGCAGGTGTACGACTACAGAGAGAAGAAAGCTCGGTGAGGGGCTGGCCGGGCTGGCTGCAGTGGGAGAGGCCCTCTGAGTGCCCAACTCTGACTCCCGGCTCTCTCTGCAGTGTGGTCTTTGGGCCTGAGCTGGTGTCGCTGGGTCCCGAGGAGCAGTTCACAGTGTTGTCTCTCTCAGCCGGGCGGCCCAAGCGCCCCCATGCCCGTCGCGCGCTCTGCCTGCTGCTCGGGCCTGACTTCTTCACAGATGTCATCACCATCGAGACGGCAGATCACGCCAGGCTGCAGCTGCAGCTCGCCTACAACTGGTAACAAAGGGTGGGGGCAGTTGTCAAGGGTTCCTGCGGGGGCAGCCTCCGAGAGTGCTGGCTCTTCCTCCTCCAGGGCAGGATGCCTGACCTGATGCCACAGTCACGAGGGGAACCAGGGAAGGTGTGCGTTCACATCCTGGGACCGGGACACTACCCCAGCTAAACGCCCAGCATGCATACTGCCAGATGCTTAACTGCAATGTTATTAAAAGATCAATGAGACACTGCCAATGGGAGGGGACAGTGTGAGAAGGTGGTGGGACTGCTCGGGTCTGTATCCCAGCCCTGCTGTTTGCAGGCTATGGACCTGAGCAAGGGACTAGGTGCTTTCCTCAGTTTCCCCATCTGTAAAATGAGGATGGCAGCATTATTTACCCACAAGGCTGTTGAAAGGATGCAACAAGAATTAGAACAGTGCGCCCGTACGGCTGGAGTGCAGTGGCAGTATTAGAGTCAGGTGAGATGGTCACGTACAGAAACAGTGCTCAACTCCCAAGCACAGGCCGGGCTCCGTGGCTCATGCCTGTAATCCTAGCACTCTGGGAGGCCGAGGCGGGAGGATTGTTTGAGCTCAGGAGTTCAAGACCAGCCTGAGCAAGAGCGAGACCCCGTCTCTACTAAAAATAGAAAGAAATTAATTGGCCAACTAAAAATATATAGAAAAAATTAGCCGGGCATGGTGGCGCATGCCTGTAGTCCCAGCTACTCGGGAGGCTGAGGCAG
>CAUYRT010022979.1:0-12974 GCA_963574885.1 Lepilemur ruficaudatus
TAAGGCACATTTATACAACTCAGCTATGTAGCGCTCAACAAAGGTAGCTATTATTAATAAACAAAAATTATGAAAGGATTTAGTAAAGAATAAATCAATTGTTACATTTGTTTGAGACATGCAAAGAACTTCTTTTTGAGCTTGTAATGAATTCCACTTTCTAAGGTCAAACTGAGGCTCTTTGACTGATAGTCTAAAGTTTCCATGAACATATTGAAATGATAACTGATAGAAAACTGATCTTTTTACTTAGTATAAGCAAAGTTATTTTTAGGCAACTTAACTAAAAATCAGAAGACAAGAAATATGTTTCCTCCTCGCCTGGTTTATTTTACTGGGGAAATAGTTCCCTGCATCACAGATGCACTGTACTAAGAGCTCAGGTTTCACAGAAACCTAGTTTGTTTTTCTAGGGCAAAGGGAAGGCCTCTCCTTTGCCCTTGGAAGGTTCACTAAAAAATCAACTCCCAAAAAGACAGATTAATAGAGAAAAGGCATACAATCTTATTACCATCACATGCACAAGGAAAACCATAGAGTGATTACCCAATATCCCAATGGAGTATGGGTGCTCACATACCCGACTTCTCAAAGGAAAGGGAAATGGGGAAGTGTGAATGATCGTGGGGGTACTAGATGATTTTTAGGGTAATTAAATGGGCTTGAAGAACATCACAATAATCTGGGACAAAGTTTGCTGGGCCCACGGAGTAGACAGTGGTTTGTGACAAAAGTCTGTCCAGGTTTGTTGATAGACTCTTGTTTTCCTTCTTGCAATATGGGCTCAGTTAATAAAAACTGAAGGGACCAGAGGTAATTGTTTTCTACTTTGGTAGGTCCAGACTCTAGGCAGATAAGGGAACTTCAGAGAACAACTTCATCCTGTGGTTTGGGAGAGAGACAGGAGTGGTTTGAGAGGCAGCTCACGGGGACCACTGTTCTCTTTGGTGGGTCTCTGATGTCATTATGTAGATAGGGGAAAACTCTCTTCTAGCATCTGCTAATCTCCAAGGCCTTAACTTAAAATTCTCAGAGTACCAGGGAGCCACATTTTGGGGTGACATGCCCTGTGCTCCTTCTTTGTGTTGCTTGAGCTGCAAACAATGGGGATATGAAATAACAATGTGCCCGTAATCTACTTTGTATCTTGTTTAGAGAAAAAATGGAAATAAAATCTCACATAAAATAGAATCTGAAGTAAGTAGAATGAGAAAAACTCGGTGAAAAACCTCACTCAGTAGACGGTGAGGTTGTATTACAACAGGGGTTAAGACTGTGGGCCTTGCCGTCAGTCAGTCCTACCTGAGTGGCCTTGGAATTTTCTGGACTTCTGTTTTTCCTCATCTGTGAAGTGGGGTAATAAACAATATTTACTTCATAGAGCCATTACATGGATCAAATGAGACAGGAAATTAAAAGTGCCTGAAGCTTTGCCAGAGGTTTCTTTAGTCGTGGTAATCATATTTGTATGCAGACTGGTATTGAAAAGACTGACTCTCTAGGAGTCAGTCACCAGAGTGTCCCTGAGGGTCCTCAGGGCTCTAATTGTGTTCATTGCCCATTGCTGCATGACAGATTTCCTCAAAATTTAATGGCTTAAAATAATAATCATTTATTACTTCACAGTTTCTGTGGGTCATGAATTCGGGGATAATTTAGTTGGGTGGTCCTAGTTTGAGATTTTTCACAAGGTTGTAGTTAACGCGTCAGCCGGGGCTGCAGTCGTCCTAAACCCAGACTGGAGCTGGAGGATCTGCTTCCAACACAACTTACACGGGCTGGCGAGTTGGTGCTGGTGGTTGGCAGGAGGCCTCGGTTCCTCATCACATAAACGTGTCTATGGGACGCTAGAGTGTCAGCTTCCCTTAGAGCAACTGATCCAAGAGAAAGCAGACAGAAGTGGCAATGTTTGGTGCGCTTTGGTCTCATAAGTCACACATACACCATCGTTTCCTCCATACTCTGTTGGTTGTGTAGAACCACCCTGGTTCTGTACGATGGTATTGTGGGAGGTCTACGGCAGAGCCTGAGCACCTAGAGGCAGGATCAGTGGAGCCATCTCAAAGGCTGCCTAAAGCACAAGCACCTTCATGGAATTGAATGCAAATTTCCCTTTTTGAGGAGTTTCCAGCTTTTTCTAATTAAACGATGGAATAAATCCCCCTAAATTTCCTAGCATAGAAACGTACTGTTTCCTCAATAGTGCATCAGGTAAGCTATTAGCTTGTGTTTAGGGGACGTGGCATATGAAAAACACATATCTTTAAAAGTACTAAAATCCTTTTAAAGGATTTTAATGATGAGATGCTAACACTGCAGGAGGCCCTGGGTAACCGAGTTTTCACCACTCCCATCTCCAGCTCTATGAGCATGGTCACTCATAGAATGGAGTGGCAGATGAAATGGTTCACACAATCTTAGAAATTTTCCTGTCTCTGTCCATTCATACCCCCCATCCCAGCTGTTTAAATCTGTATATTTATATGCTGCTGAGGGGTCAGAAAGAATAGAAGTGAAGACCCATGCATGCTTAAAATGGAATTCATTCTTAAAAGCCAACCCATCAACAGAATGCAGACTTTTGCCCATACATCTCCTTCACTCCTCCACCAACAAAATACAGGAAGAAGGCATTTAGCCATCAACTTCATCATAACCATTTTGGGGCTTCCAGATACAAAAAGAGGAGCCAGAAAATTATTGGACAAGCTTTTGGGGCTCTGACCAAACTTTCTGCAGGGACGTTTCCAACAAGGAAGGAGGCATCTGGGACAGTCAGACATTCAGGGCAACTCAAGGAAGATATTTGACATAACTTTTTTTAAAAAAATCAATTTTATTGATATATAATTTACATGTAAAAAACTTCACCAATTTTAATTGTATAGTTGGTCAAGTTTTATCAAATATATAAATACATGTGTGTGTGCATGTATGTATGCATATGTGTGTGTATATATACACCTCTCCAGGTCTACCACTACCACAGTGAAGACCTAGAACATTTACCTCATCTTCAAAAGGTTCCCTCACACCCAGTACAGTCTATCCCTGCTTTGTTCTCACACCTAGACAACTGCTAATCTGCTTTCTGCTACTATACGTTAGTTTGTGTTTTATAGAATCTCACAAATCAGTTGTGTCTGGCTTCTTTCATTGAGCATAATGCACTTGCATGCCATCCGTGTTGTGTGTATGAGTGTTTCAGTCCTTTTTATCGCTGAGTAGTATTCTGTTATGTGAGTGTACTGCAATCTTTTAATACATTCACCTCTTGCTTCTAGCTAGGGGCTATTATAAGTAAAGCATCTGTAAATGTCTGTGTTGTGAGAACATACATTTCCATTTCTTTTACTTAAATACCCATGAGTGGAATTACTTGGTTGTGTGGTACGCATGTGTTTAACTTCTAAAACACTGCCAAACTGATTTCAAAATGGTTCTACTGTTTTCTCTCTCGCTAGCCGTGTACGGGGATTCCACATCCAATGCAACCGCTTGAATTACATTTTTCGAGAACTACAGCAGGTTCAGTCAGTATTCGGCCAAGAAAGGCAGCTGTGGGGTAGGAATAAAGCCACTATTAAAAATGCTAAGAGTCACAAGAAACGTGAGCTTCGTTTCTTGGATTTTGAAGGCCACCCAGCTCTCCCACGGCGCCTGCGCAGCTGCGTTTGCTGCATCCAGTGCAACAGCGGTGGAGACAGGGTCAAACGTCAAAGATGAAATTCACTGCATGGACGATGTCTCTCTTCTCATGGATTTTCGGTAAAGAAAATTCTGTCAGGAATGGAGTACCAGGCTAAAAACAGCTAAACTAAATTAAACTGAACTAAACCAAGTCCTGTCCCTCCTTCATGTGGTTCTGTTTTCCACTGAGCTGTTGCGATCCATGGCTCCCTTCTCCCTTAGACAACCTTCTATGAAAAAATTAAACCGCGTAGCTTAAAATGCCTTGCCACCTGGTCTGTATCTGAAATACTGAAAACATTGAGCATCCATTCCTTCTAGCTCTTACTCACCCACCACGATGGCATTAGTTTTAACAGAGGAAATGAGGATGTCATCCTTAGAACGTTGAAAGCAACATAAAATATACTTTTGCCTTATTCCCATCCAAAGAGTTTGAAAACGCCTCCAAAAACATTTGAGCCTGCTAAGCTTCCTAGGGGCATCTAAAAGTGGAAAGAGCACCGGCCAGAGGACATTGAATAAATCATTTCATTTCTAGAGCATCTGTTGCATTATTTATTATTATTATTATCTGAGTAATACTAGGGTAAGCCCTGTAACAAAGAAAGAAGGGCTCCAAGTTTGAACTGACGCAAACTTGTGTCTAAGTCCCAGCTCAACGTACAGATGGCGTTGTATTGGCCAAGTCACTTACCTATTCTCAACCTCAGTTTCCTGACTCATCAAACAGCAATAGTGAGGTCTACTTTGCAAAGTGCTTGTGGAAATGAGGAAAAATATGCATAAACCAGTGAGCCAGTTGCATGCACATAGCAGCAACTGAATAAAATGTCACTGGGATTGCTCATAGAGTTTTTCTAGAGACAAAATGAGAGCACACAGATGCAGTTGTACCCTATCTGCAAAGAATGCTATGTTTATGAATAATTGAGTTTGGCTGTTAATATGTTGCCAAAAGTTATTAATAGGTAAGTGTGCCAGAGAGTATGTGTAATCTTGGGACAGCCCTATAAAGAAATTACACTTTCTTATAGACTTACAAAAAGTACATCTGATTATCCTGCTGTCCTGGCCAAAGCTCTCCAAGAACTCCAGTTACCTTTAGAGTAAGATTCAAATCCTTGAACCCAGACTTCCAGATCTACCAGAGTCCCCACCTGCTGCTCACTTGCTTACTGTGCTCTAGCCACAGTGGCCTCTTTTGTGCCTAAAATACTCTGAGCCAATGGACCTCAGAACCTTTGCATTTTCTATTTTTTCTTCCAGAGCCAACCTCACCCAGATACCCATGATTCTCTTCACTCTAGTCTCTACTCAAATGTGTCCCTCAAAGTTGGCCTTTCCTGACCTCATTCTAAGACAGCTCACCCATTCCTCTCTGTCCCTTACCCTACTCCATTTGTCCCTGTAGCTTTTCTCACTGTTTAACCTTACATTATATATCAATTAATTAACATGCAAGTTTTATGAAGTTTTCATGAAAAGCAGCAACTTTATTTGTTCATGAATCTCCAGAACAATGCCTGGGACATAGTGGGCTTGTATTACATTTGTGGTGATTTTATTTTGAAACATTTTAGTGTGAATAGTGTGATGTGACAGATGGGGAAATAAGCTAATCCTCAAAGGATGAATACCTGAGGGCTGTTTTATTATCATAAGGAACGTTAGAAATATAAAATATGGAGGGGAGCAATTTGTGATGTTTAAGACATGAGACTGGTTGGGAGTGATGTGAGCATGGGACAATCAAACATGGGATGAATCATCAACCACCCTCACCATGGCTGGACTAGAGGGCTAAGCCTGCCTCTTCCCATGCTTTTCCGTAGAGGATCCAGAGGCTTGTCAGGAGAAAAGACTATAAATGTTGCTGGAAGAAGGTCCTGTCCACTTCACAGTGAGCCTTTTTCATTCAAGAAGCTGATTGATAGACCCAAAGGGAGAAAGAGAATGAGAAAGAGAAAGAGAGAGATAGAGGTAGCTCCTTAGAGATTTATTAGGCCTTTAGGCCTTAGGCCTTTATTAGGCCTGCTGGCTAATAAATGTCTTTCTGATTGGTGGACCCTGCTCAGAGACATGCCTTCACGGCACTGTACCACCTGATAGCCAGGTGGAGATGTGCAGGCCTTGGAGGCTGGAAGCCTCCAAGCCTCAGGAGAACTTGACATTCACAATGTTTATACACATCAAACAAATCAAAACAAGTTCAGCTCCAATGGTAACAGAACTCAGTAGAGATATGTGAAAGAAGAGTAAATGAATCAATGACGATTCTTTCTTCAGTCTTCCAGGGGAAATTGCAGTGTGGATTTGACACTAGAATCTTTAACTATGTTGTCTACTTGAAACCAGGCTTTTTTTTTTTTATTTATTTAAGGGAAAGCTCACTGACCTAATTTTCCTTTTGTGTCTTTGTTGTTGCTCTGTTCTTTCTTCTGTGAAATAAGACTTGGCCGTGTTTGTTGGCAGTTTTCCTAATCGAACCTCAGCTGGGACGAGGCCTCCACTTTGGCTGGGCTGCGACTTACTGTCAGTTCTCTGTTTAACGGTCTTGTCATGACTTGGAGGGAAAACGTATTTGGATTCTTTATGTCAGGAGGCAATAACTTTCTGCTCTGCTCTAACCAGGCACAAAAGCCACGGCAAATGACTCCCACAAGTTTTACCAAATTTACCTGTGTCATTGATCCAGTGACACAGGGGAATATTTCTTGAAAACAATTTTCTCTAATGGGGATTATGTGGAAGAGTCTCTCGCCTCTTGATTTTTAACATGTACCAAATAAGAAACTGTGGTTTCTCCACAGTCCAAACTGGTTTTAATATAATTGACATTTTCTTAGGGGTCTTTTGCCTTGTTATGCAGTTGTTCATTGCCAAGGAACCGCATGAGCCAAAAAGAGGCCACATCAGCGACGTTGTAGTCAGTGACACACCCAGTGGTGACGGCTGTGCCCCCTGCTCAGGGGCCTCTGTGAAGCCCTTAGGGAGAGTAACTGCCCAGGAGTAACCTGGCTCTCTCGGCAACAAAGCGCCAGTTTCCCAAAGTCTTAGTCATTTAAACATCGTCAGTCCCATAGGCAAAAGCTCACGTGTCCTCCCGCTTGGTGACATGACAGACACCTTAGAAAACACCTGTTACTAAGGTTCCAGCTCTGCTAAGAGTTGATAACACAACCCATGAATCCATTGCAAAGTCCATGGCCTGCCTTTCACCGTCAGATGAAAAAGGCCATATCCCCAGATTTCCATAAGGAAGAGGGTCTTTTCGGGGGAAATTAAACAGAGAGACAATAACCAGGAGTTCCTCTCAGAATTTATATGTAGCAGATGATATTCACTAAGTTCATCTTTTCAGCTGATTAGCATTCAGATCCCATCCACTATCAGTTAGTGAGGGCTAGTGACTATTCTTACACAAGGACTGTGTGGCATGAAGAAAAATCTGCTCTATATAAATAATCCGTATTGTACAGTGAATTGTTTCTTAGAACCAGGTTCGACCATCTACACAGTCTTAACTATCAGAATTACTACCCCTGTGCTGAGCCACAAAGATACGTTATACAGCCAAGCATCTAATTTGCACCTAAATACAGGTAACAGATAAAGAGGGACTAAAAAATTGTATTTGTCTAAGAAATTTTAAAAATGGTCTTCAGGTGGATTTAGTAATGTCATTCAATTCAACTGGGCAAATTATTTGTTTCTTTTAATACATGTTTTTCCAAAATCTTTTAAGTTAACATCTACAAGAGTTTTAGCCATTTTTCCCCCGTGTGCTGCTATTTCTCATAATCAAGAATCATCAGAACATTTATTTATGATCCCCTCTGTTCAACCTGGAGGCTTCTTAAAAATGATGACTAAAGTTCTAGATTAGTTTAAAATAGATGTAAAATCCTGACATTGAATTATTCTATTTAGAGAGGTTTTTTTTAAAGTCCCTGAAACTTGCTATTTTAAGATGTATGTAACAATGATCTGTTCACAGGAGCTTTGATTATGAGAGGTAGCCCCAGTTTGGGATGCGTATATTTCATTAGAGACCCTTTGCTAAACAACAGTCCCTTTTGCAGCCTTGACAAATGTCCAAACAATTATTTCTTTTCCCCCCTTTTCACCAATAATTGTTTATTACACAAAGCATTTTTTGACCAATAACTAAGCCCGATAAACTAGGTAGGCACGTAGTCCAACATTTTTTAGAACTTAAATGAATTCAACACTATTCTAAGCACTTTAAATGTATCAGCTTATATAAGCCTTTCAGTAACTCTATACATAGGTATTCATATCTCATTGTTTCCATTTTACTGACTGGGGACTTGAGGCCGAGGGAGGTTAAATAACTCGCCACCAAGGTCCTATAGCTAGGATGAGATGAAGCCAAGGGGCAAATCTAGGTAGTCTAGCACCCAAATCTGACCTCTTAACCAATTTTCCATACTGACTTTCTTCAACCTACTTGGATACAAACATCTACCAATGAAATAAGTATTCTCAGTGCTATATTTGAAAATGACTTCGGAAAAAAGTTAAAAAAATAAAAATGACTTTGGGGTATCCATCAACAGCAGAATGAGTAAACAAATGTTTTTATTTGCTCATTTATTTATTCATTTACTATATGGTACAATACACAGCAATAAATAAGAATGACTGAGACACCGCAACATAGATTCTCACAGCCATTGCATTGAGTAAAAGAAGTCAGAGACAAAAGAGTCCATACTTTTTATGAGTTTATTTATATCAAGGATTCCCAACCTCAGCTCTATTGACACTGTGAACAAGACAGTTCTCTGATGTGGGACATTGTCCTGTGCATTGTGGGATGTCTGGTGGCACCCCTGGTCTCCACCTACCAGATGCCAACAGTACCCCCGCCCCACTGCCCACTGTGACAAACAAAAGTGTCTCCAGACATTGCCACTGTCCTCTGAGGGACAAAATCACCTTCAGGTGAAAATCACCAATTTATATAAAGATCAAAAACAGGCAAAGTTAGTCGATGGTGTTAGAGGAGCCTTCCTCTAACAGTGGAAGTGCTGAGGAGCCTTCTAGAAATGTTCTAATCTTGATCAGAGTGGTGATTGTATCTAAAATTCATCAAACTCTACACCTAAGATATGTCAGTTTTATTGTATCTAAATCATACAACACTTTAAAGATGTTTTTTAATTTTTAAAAAATATTTTTAAAATTGTTGGCTTGGTTAATCACATAAATCAGTTTTAGAGGTCTTGATAAACTCACTAATAATCATTTAATTGTACACTTAAAATGGAGTAAAGGCACGATATGTAAAAAAAAATAATGAAATATTTAGAGTTGAATTTAACAAAAATGCACAAGAATTGTCTACTAAAAACTATAAAATATTGCTGAGAGAAATTAAGGATTTTAACAAATGGAATGATATACCATGTTTATTGGGTTGGAAAACTCAATACTGTAAACATGTCAGTTTTTCCCAAATTATTACATAGATTCAACAGAAATCTCAATTAAAATCACAGAAGGCTGTTTTCAAAACATAAAAATTGGCAAGTTAGATATAAAATTTATGAAAAAGCAGAGGACATAAAATAGCAAAATTGAAAAACAAGAATAAAGTTGGAGGGTGCAATGGCGAGAATGTTTGTGTCCTCTTAAAATTGATGTGTTTAAATTCTAATCCCAAAGGTGATGGTATTAGGACGTGGGGCCTTTGCGTGGTAATTAGGTCATGAAGGCGGAGCCCTTATAAATGGTGTTAGTGTCCTTATAAAAGAGGCCCCAGAGAGCTGCCTTGCCCTTTCTACCACGTGAGGACACACAGCAAGAAGGTGCCATCTATGAGAAAGTGTGCCCTCACTAGACACTGAATTTGCCAGCACCTTGATCTCGTACTTCCCAGCCTCCAGGTGAGAAATAAATTTCTGTTGTTTATAAGCAAATAAATAAATAAAATAAAAATTGTTGGCTTGGGGTGGGAACATAAAAAGTAAATACTTTGGAACTCAGAGGAAGAAACAATTCCCATGGAAGACACAGGATCCACAAAGGCTTCTAGGAGCGCAGGGTCCTGAGTAAGAAGGATCTGAAGAGGAGAATCAGTGGAAGAGGGCAGGGCACTCTAGTCACGGGAAACAACAAGAAGAAAAGGCAAGGTCATTCTCTATTAAGAACATTTCATCAGGTGCTACTTTTCCATGAATATAACCAAGGGAAATTCAAAACGCATGCTGGCATAATACACTTCTAGGTGGTGGGATCTAGGTCAGCGCTGTGTTCACAAGGGGATGTAATAATCACCATTTGGTAATGGTGAATATTAAACCTTTGAAATTAAATGGAATAAAAAACCATCAGGCCTTTCAGCTCATTACCTCACTGTTGCAGAATTCCCCACTGTCATCTATTCTTGCTATTTGTCCAGCCTCACTCTATCCCAGGTGGATGATGCTTCCGCTACATTTTTCATATGGCTAGTCAAAATAGGAGTAAAGCTCTCCTGGGAAGTTCCCTACTGTTTTTCAGCCATCATTTTCTTTCAGGCTACTAATTACTGTTAGTTGCATTGTTCGTCATAATCCTTAATTGAGCGTGAACAATGGCTCAATATTACAAAGAAAATCTTAGAAGAGAGTCGTTTTATTGAAGCCAGAGGATTTGGAGCTGACTTAAAGAAAAAAAATGCTGAGAAATAGAAATTCTACCAAGAAGGAGGTGGCCCCTGTAATAACTCCACGGAATGCAGATCTTCCCTACGTGGATAAGCAATGGTCATTACATGTCATTCAGTCCTGAGTTCAGAAAGGCTATGAGGGAGACCCCCCAGCCAGGAACCACTCATGCTAATGGAGTCTACCCTTCATCATTACACAGGCATACCTTGGAGATATTGTGGGTTTGGTTCCAGACCACAGCAATTAAGTGAATATCACAATAAAGCCAGTCACACAAATTTGTTTTGGTTTCCCAGGCACACAAAAGTTGTATTTACACTATACTGTAGTCTATTGAGTATGCAATGACATTATGTCTAAAATAACAATGTATACATTTTAATTAAAAAATACTTTATTGCTAAAAACTGCTGACAATCAGAGGGAAGGGACAGAGAAAGAAAGGACCCTCCAGCAATTGTCCCTCCCAAAGAACACCAAGTTCCACAATTATCCACACAAGAAAGCACCTTCAGAAGAACCAAAAATCAAGTGAGTGATCACAGTACCTGGTTTTAACATTATATCAAGGAGAAAGGCACTGAAGAGGTCAGAAAAGATAGTCTTGCATTGCCTATGCCATCTCTTCTCCGTCCCTCAGGAGTGCAGCAATAGTGCACCAGGTAGAAACACAATCAGTGTGCCCAGGGGAGGGAGAGTGCAGTGATTATGGGACTCTGCATTGGAACCCAGTGCCACCTTTTCACAGGAGATCACAACACAGGGCAGAACCTGCCAGCACCATGGAGGGAGCATTTAGACCAGCCAGCTAGAGGGAAATCTTCCATCCCAGTGGTAGGAAGCTGAGTTCCAGCTAGCCCCACCACCAGCTGACAAAAAGCAGCCTGGGGCCCAAAATAAATTCATAAGGAGGTCAGGCCACAAAGCCTCTGGTCCATGGGCAAGTCCGGTGGCTGGGCAGGCTCAGAGCCAGTGGACTTTGGGTGCATGTGACCCAGTGAGACACCAGTGGCAGCAACCAAGCCAGGGACTATGTCACCCCTCCCCCAACTCCAGGGAGTCCAGCTCAGGGAAAGTCTTATTCCATTTGGGGAAAGAAAAGGAAATACTTCAGAGGACTTCATTTTGCCACTTGGGTACCAGCTCAGCCACAGTAAAATAAAGTAACAAGCAGACTCCTGAAGCCCCTGATTCCAGGCCTTTGTTCCTAGATGGCATTTCTAGACACCCCCAACCCCAGACCAGAAGGAAACCCACAGTCCTGAAGGGAAGGACCCAGTCCTGGCAGGATTCATCACCTGCTGACTAAAGAGCCCTTGAGCCTTGAATAAACAGGTAGCCAGGTAGCAGTCACCACAGGCTTTGGGTGAGACTGGGCTGGTTTCAGGTGTGACCTGGTATAGTCCCAGCTGTGGTGGCCATGAGTGAGTGCCCACATCAATCCTCCCCCTACTCCAGCAGCCCAGCAGAGAGTGAGGGAAGAGGATGAGAGAATCTGCCTATAATCCAGGAATTCTCATATATCTTACCCAAGTCCACCAAGGCAGTACCATCAGGAGTCTGCAAGAGTCACAGAATTACTACTAATATGGCCACAGTGACCAAAGACTTAAAATCACAACATTCAATTCCTTTTGAATACCTGGAAAGCCTTCTCATGGACAGATTAAAATTAGCCTAGAATGTGATGATTACAATAAATACCTAAATCTTCAATTCCCAGGCATCAATGATCATCTGCAAGCATCAAGAACATCCAGGAAAATATGACTGCATCAAATGAGCTAAATAAATCATCAGTGGCCAATCCCAGAGTGATGGAAATATGTGACCTTTCAGACAAAGAATTCAAAATAGCTGTTGTGAAGAAGTTCAATGAACTTCAAGAAAACCCAGAGGAGTTCAGAAGCCTATCAAAGAAATTTAAAAAGAGATTGAAATAATAATAATAAAATCAAGTGGAAATTCTGGAGCTGAAAAATCCAATTGACAAACTGAGAAATGCATCAGAGTCTTTCAATAGCAGAATTGGTCAAGCAGAAGAAAGAATTGGAGAGCTTGAAGACAGGCTATTTGAAAATACACAATCAGAAAAAGAAGAAGAAAAAAGAACCAAAAATAATGAAGCACTCTACAAGATCTAGAAAATAGCCTTGAAGGGGCAAATCTAAGAGTTATTGGCCTTAAAAAGGAGGTAGAGAGAGAGATTGGGGTAGAAAGTTTATTCAAAAAAATAATAACCAAGATCTTTCCAAATCTAGAGAAACATACCAATATTCAGGTACAAGAAGGTCATACAACAGCAGGCAGATTTAATCCAAACAAGACTACCTAAAGACATTTAATAATCAAGCTACCAAATGTCATGGATGAAGAAAAGAAATAAGAAGAAAGAAAAAAAAATAATATACAAAAAGCTCCAATACATGTAGCAGCAGACGTATCAGTGGAAACTTTACAAGCCAGAAGAGAGTGGTATGATATATTCAAAGTGCTGAAGAAAAACATTAACCCTAGAATACTATATCTTATAAAAATATCCTTCAAACACAAAAGAGAAATACTTTCCCAGACAAATAAAACCTGAGGGATTTCATCAACACT
>CAUYRT010022984.1:0-47879 GCA_963574885.1 Lepilemur ruficaudatus
AATCCTAGCACTCTAAGTCTTAGGCGGGAGGATTGCTTGAGCCCAGGAGTTTGAGGTTGCTGTGAACTAGGCTGACTCCATGGCACTCTAGCCTGGGCAACAGAGTGAGACTCTGTCTCTAAAAAAAAAAAAAAAAAAAAAGGCCAGAAACAGAAGTCTCAAGGCAGGTATTTTAAATAGCTAGAAATGAAATTCTTTTAGCAGTCAATTTGTTGGGCATGACTGTGTTTGCCCATGTTCATGAACATGAGTATATGGCTGTATATCTGAAAGGTTATATAATAACTAAATTATATTTATCAAGGATACTTTCTTTGAATGAAATTAATATAGGTTTGATTGAGCATCTTTTTATTTAACTAAGAAAATATGAAGCATATATATCTTAACTTACTATTGCTAGTATCCCTCTCTTCCAAGTGCCACATGCTCACAGGGAGTCTGTGCTTCAAGGGAGTACCAAAGATAATTTTAATATAAAAAAAACCAAAACTGGTCAGTTTTAGTATTTTGAATTTGGAGGCTTGTCCTGGAGAAGAGCAACAATGAAATGGTTGTAGATAAAATCACAGGAGCCCAAGAACAGGAAATAGCCACACCTTGGCTGTGTTATTAACCAGAGCGATAATACCTTACAACTACCATAGCAATGTTACTTTTATAGAAGGGAGAAATTTCCTATTTTTCTGTTTGTTTGCTCATAATTATTTACAGTTATGAAACATATCAAAGCAGTGCAAAAGTGAATCTTTTTAACAGTACACATGCAGCAGTTATGTCATCTGGATAGACTATGAAGAAAACAAAAATATTTTTGTATGGCCTCATACTGAAAACAGGCTGTAGACTTAAAGACCATTTTTCTTTGTGAACCTACTAGCGCTCACTTTTCTATTATACATAGCTTCTTTTAAAATTTAATCTTAATACTTCCAAATGTTTACATTTTAAATATATAGACATATATTACATAATAATAATGACATTACCTAAGCTTAAATCATTAGTTTTAAGATGCAATTATTCTTATCAAGCATGTTTTAAGGTAGTATTTTCACTCTACTAATTTTATCCTCTTGAAATGAATATTAGGAAGAACAAATGTGTTTATAAATAAACAAGAGTACGCAAGTAAAAAATTAATTGTGTGGTTACTAAGTCTTTTTGTTTGATACTATTGGTAATATGCTTACTTTCCAAGTGCTACATCCTATGTTGCAAGGAAAGGTTTCTATTTATTTTAATTACTTAAACATTTCCAAGCCTTAGGTCTTGAAGTTAATTAAGTCTGAAGTGTTAAAGTTAATTAAGGGTCTTACAATACAATTTAAGTTGACATTAAAGAACAATAAATCTACTTGGTATTAAACACTTATCCCTAAAATTTTACTCACGTAAAGGTAACTCTGTGGGTTTAGGTAATTTGTAACATTGATTGAAATTTACAAGAACAATGTTTAAGGTGTTTATTATTTTAACTCAATATAATTCTATATACATATTTATGTCTCTACAATCTTAAAATTATTTATTAATTATAATTAATAATTACTTATCTGATCTATAGGACAAATATAAGTTATCACGAATTAATTAGGCTCCCTGTCAAAATATAAAGTCATACGTGAACTAAAACATTATTTGCATTCTCTCTCATACTGTAATAATATTTAATTTGTCTAAGTATTTACTATAATTAGGAGTATTAAATATTATAGTTTATCATAAAGCATTTACTTATAAAATATTTACGTATCAATAATTAAAATATTTATATACTAAAACTGAATTTTTTTTCTTTGAATAATAGTAAAATCTCAATCAAGAAAGGTTTCGTAAGGATGGCCTAACACCTGTTTATTTATTTTTTTTAAATTTTGGTGACTAAGACACTATCCATTAATTGAAATTTAGTTGTTTCCTCTTTGGAGACTTTCCCCTCTTTCTATAAAGGAAACAGAATTACTGTGAGAACCAACCATGGAAAACTTTTCCAAAACACAATTAATGTAGGGATTACTGTTTCTATTTAGGCATTCACTTTTCCAGTGATCTATTTCTTTGTAAATACGGAAGTGAATGTAAAGGGCTGGGAATGTATTGGGGATTTTGAAATGAATTTGGACCAATTCACACATCTCTGAGTTCTTCACATTTACATGGATTTTCTTAACTGTTACATTTCCCAAACCAACACGTATATTTGCAGACTCCTTATTGTCTTCTCAGGTGTTATGTTGACAATGTTCTGATGTAGCCTTAATCTCCTCCAAAGTGGTTCTGTGATTATTAACTTTAGCTTTTCACTAAGCTTCCAATTTCTGAATCCAGTCCATTGGTAAGTAGCAGCTAAAATGCTGCTTTCATTATATGAGGATCTATGATACCAGAGTGTTATAAAAATAACTAATATAGCCAGACTTGGTAATTTGCTACTGCCTCTCCAGAGTTTTATGTTTTGGTTCATGAGGCAATAACTTTGAATTCTTATTTTGAACAGTAATTTAAAAATTAATTTTATTTATCCAATCTTTTTATTTTAAAATTATTTCAGACTTATAGAAAAGCTGTAAAAACTATATGAAGAATCTCCACATACCTTCCACACAGATGCCATAGATGTTAACATTTTAATCACAATTGCATTATTCTTTCTCTATATGAACGCATACCTAAGTATCATTATCTTTTGAAGTATTTGAGAATGAGATGAGGACTTGTTACCTGATATGCACTCTTCAGTGCATATTTCCTATACATGAAGACATTCATTTATATAACCATAGCACAATTATCAAAAACAGGAAATTAACACCAGTACAATACTGTTTTCTAATTCAAGGACTTTATTCAAATTTCCCTAAGTTTCCCACTGATGTCCTTTAGAGCTCACATGAACACAGCACTTTTATTTTTTCTGCACAGGATCCAATCCAGAAACACATGCTGCATTTAGTTGCCATGTCTTTTTAGTCTCCTTTAATCTGAAACAGTTCCTCAGTCATTCTTTTTCCTTTCATGTTTTTGATATTTTTGAAGAGTACAGCCCAGTTATTTAGTAGAATCTTCCTCAATTTAGGATTGTCTGAAGTTTTGTCTGGATTAAATTTGGGCTATGCAATTTTGGCAAGAATACCAATGAAGCGCCATTGTACTCTCTTCAGTGCATCCTGGAGTCACGTGATATTTACTCTTCCTATTATTGGTGAAGTTAATTTAGATCACTAGGTTAAGGTCATATTTGTCAGGTTTCTTTCCTGAAAAGTCTCAGTTTTTCTTCCTGTAATTAAGTCTTTTGTGGGATTTACTTTGAGACGATATAGATATCTTTTTCTCATCAAGCTCACGCTCATTAGTTTTAGTATATATTGATGATTTTTGCCTGCAGGAATCACTAACGGGGGTTGTCAAATGATGATTTTCTAATTCCAATATTCCTTCTGTATTTGTTACTTGGCATTCTACTGTAAGGAAGAGGAGTTTTCTCCCCCTCCACCCCTTATCACGATTTGTTTGTTTATTTGTAACAGTATGGACTCATGGATTCTTATTTTATTTAATGAGTCATAATCTATTACTATCATTATTTATTTCAACATTCAAATTGTCCCTTACTTGGCCAGTAGGAACTCTTTTGCTCTTTTGCCATGTCCCGATTCTTCTCTGAGCACTTCCTTACAAAACAATTGAGTAGTATTTTAAAAGGACTCACACTTGAGACTTACGTCATCATTTTGAGAATACCTCATTCTCCCATCTTATAGGGCAGACATTATGAGAAATTTTGTCATTGTTTGATTTGAGGGCTCCTCTAAGATTATTTGTTTTGGTCATATTAAAAGAGACCTTCAGTGGCCATTTGTGGTAGATTAAATATGACCAGAAGGTCTTTGCAGGTCCTTCCATCAAGGCTTGAGACTTGCTTTGATTGATAAAATGTGGCACTTCTACTTTCACCTTGTTGAAATTTTGCCCTGAGATTGCTATATAAGGAAGCAAGTCTAGCCTTTTGCAGGAAGAAAGGTCATTTGGAGGGAATCCAAAGTACCCAGTGACAACTAGCTCCAACTGTTTGACATGTGAGTAAGGCCATCATAGATCATCCAGCACAGCTGTTTGTCCAACGGAATTGGCTGTGTGAGTGAGCTCAGGCAAAATCAGCAGAAGAAACATTTAGCCAACCCACAGTATTGTGAAGAAAAATAATTAGGCTTTTTAAAACATTCTTTAAATTTTGGAGCTATTTGTTACTCAGCAATAGTTAACTAATGCACTATCGTAAATTCAAATTACCTCCATTGTAATAGTTCTGTATTTTTATGTATTTGAGAGCTTTTGTTGATAATGCATAAATAGGTAAAATGTCCTCTTGGGTTTCTTTGGCTGGTGGATCTATTTTTTTTTTTTCCAGTTAGCCTCAAAGTCATACAAATGACAAGCCTTGAAATGTTACCCTTGATTTTTGGATGTGTTCTAAGCTAAATGATCTCATTGTGGTCCATAGACATCTTGGGTTCCTGAAACGTCAAAAAAAGAAAAATTATTTTCAAAATAATGATAAGATACTATTTGCCTTTTTCACTGGGTTGACATGGAGCAAAAGCAATGGTGGATAAAATTGCTGGCACCAAACTGTTCAGTGTGTTTTTTGTTGTTGGTTTTTATTCATAGTAAAACCAAAAATACCAGTTTCACTTAAGAATGTTCTTAATGAGGCAGTAAAAATGATTAATGTTATTAAATATAGGCTCTTGAATAGTCATCTTTTTTAGCACTATGTGTGACAAAGTGGGAAATATGCTTATAGCACTTCTGTTGCATAAAAAGGTATTATGGCTGTCTCAGGGAAAAGCACTTAAGCAATTGTTTGCATGGTAAACTCAAATAGCGGTGTTTTTCATGGAATACTATTTTTATTTGAAAGAACAATTTGGATTACTCAGATTTGGGTAACTGGCAGACATTTCTTTGAAAATGAATGAAGTAAGTCTTTCACTTCAAGAAGAACATCTGACAGTATTTGTTGCCAAGAATAAAGTTTTAACTTTCAAGTAAAAATATTAGAATTTTGGAAAACTTGCATCTGCCACTAGGAGCTTCACAGGTTCATAATTCTTTTGATGAGGTGGGTGATAATGTTGGTTAAAGAGATTTTTTTGTTGTTATTTTATGAGTGAAATCTGTTACCATTTGGAAGGTCTTCATAACTTGGCAAATCACTATTTTCCAAATGACAAACACACGATGCTACAAAATCATGTGTCCAAAAGATCCATCAAGCAAATTAAAACAATGGATTTTAACACAATAGTGTACATATGGCATTAGATTCCACATGCCAACTAACCTTTTAAAAATTACCACTTTTTAAGTTTTGGTGTTGAAGAAGAATAATCATGATATCTGAAAGGATATTTTAAAAATTCTCCCTTTTCCAACAATATATCTGCTTGAGACCAGATTTTTGTATTACTTAAACCAAAACAACATATTATAATAGACTGAACACAGAAACAGGTATAAGAATATATTAATAGTTATCTACTATTAAGTCAGGTATCAAAGAGTTTTGCAAAAACGTTAAACAATGCATACTCATCACTAAATACATTTTTGTTCTGAAAATTTTCATTTATAAATATGCTATTTATGTTAACATGAAATTGTTTTCTAAGTTTTTAAAATAATTAATAAATATTAAAATTTTTCTTAGTTTAATTTGCATTATGTTAAAAAATAAAACAGCTCTCTGAGGTCCTCAATGATTTTTAAGAATATAAAGGAATCCTAAGAACAAAAGTTAGAGAACCATTGCTGTCAGCAAATGGAAAGCTGAGTATCTACAAGGTTCCCAGAGACTCCCACTGAGCCTAAACACAAAGGCCTATAAGCAGCCCTCTTAAACTCATGGGCAAACATGATTCTGAATCAAATATCATATTTGATAGATACAGCATTGACCAGAACCGTAATGTACCATTTCCAATTCCCTTTCCTGGGGGAGTCTGATATTCCCCCCCATGTCAAATCACCTCTGCAGGCTCTTGCTCTGAAGTAGGTCACTGAGAGGACCCCAACCACAGACCCAAACTTCCTCTCCAAGCTCTCTCCTTGGATGGAGAGATGTCTCAAAAGCAAACATCTTTGAAAATGGCTGAAAAATAGCCCCCCAAAGATGACCACACCCTAAGCATGGAACTTGTGAATATGTTATGTTACATGCAAAAGGGACTTTGCCATTGGATTTAAAATCACAGCTCTTACAATAAAGGTTATTCTGGATTACCTACCTGGATGATACAATCATGAACTCTTAAAAGCAGAGAATTTCCCCTGACTGGACATAGAGGAGATGTGGCAGAAAAGGAACTCAGAGAGATTCAAAGTATGAGAAGGACTTGATGTACTAGTGCTGGTTTCAACACGGAGGGAGCCACTGAAGTAAAGAGGTGCAAGCAGGAGGAAAAAGCTGAGAGAAGCTTCCAGCTGGCAGTTAGCAAAGAAACAATCATCTCAGTCCCATAACGATAATGAAATGAATTTGGCCAGCGCCCTGAATGAGTTTAGAAGATTCATCCTCAGAGGCTCCAGAAAGGAGTACACACCTTGATTTTGGTCTCGTGAGATTCTAAGCAGATGAACCAGATAAGCCACACTGTACCTGGACTTCTGATCTAAAAAGTCATGAAATAATAATTATGTTGTTTTCAGATGCTAATTTTTGATAATTTATTATGGTAACAATAGAAAACTAATATAATGACCATTGGGTTTTGACATATGAACACTCCAAGAATGAGGCCAGTTTTTCGCATCTCAGCAAAAACTTCCAGTGGAAGCTCAAGTACTAGAAGGTAAGGGCAACATAAAGGATTTCAACACTGATTTTTTTTTTTTTTGATGGAGTCTCGCTTTGTCACCCTGGCTAGAGTGTAGTGGCATCACCATAGCTCACTACAACCTCAAAGTCCTGGCTTAAGCAATTCTCCTGCCTCAGTCTCCCAAGTAAATGGGAATACAGAGGCGCACACCCAGCTACTTTTTCTATGTTTAGCAGAGATGGGGTCTTGCTCTTGCTCAGGCTGGTCTCCAATTCCTGACCTCAAGCGATCCTCCTGCCTCGGCCTCCCAGAGTGCTAGGATTACAGGTGTGAGCCACCGCGCCTGGCCTCAACACTGTTCTTGTGCTGTTCTTTGATCCCTCCACTCTAGTGGATCCTTGTGAGAAGATCTAATCTTGATGGGTCCACCAACACTGCTATAAAAACTTTTCTGACGATAATTATGAGTTTATGTCAACATTTGATTCCAATTTTGCTGCAACTGAAAAGCTTCTAGCAGGCAATTCAGATATTTCTCTCAATAGTGATATTTATAAGAAAAAAAACCCAGGTAAATTCAATAAGCAAGAATGGAACAGACAGAAAGAGAAATGAATGTCTAGTTCAAGGTCAACTGACAATCTAGTGGCTTACGAGTTTTTGAAAAAGTCCTAAAACAAATTAAAATCTATCAGAATATTTCTTAGTGTTTTATCAGGATGGTAATTCCTTCCCAGATATATTTAATAAATTGTGAATTGTATTACACTAAAGGTCTGTGTAAGTCAAGTGTGGAACTATTGTTTTTGCAATGCTCCCCCCACTCCTTTATGGAGTTAACTCCTATTCATCCTTCATATCTCATATAATATACTACTTCTCCATAGACACCTACCAGGACCTATCCGACTAGTTCCTAACTCCCTATTATGCACACATAATGTACTTCACTCCTCCTAACCTCTCCATGACTTTTATTATACTTGCAGTTTTACTGATTATTTAAATAATGCTTTTCTTGCTTACCAGACTTTAAGCTCCCTATGGACAAGGACCATGACTATTTTTGTTCATTACTAGATCTTCAGGGTTTAGTAGTTCTGGCTACATAGTAAGTGCTCAGTAAATGTTCATTTTAAAATGAATTAATGAGTACTATATCATTGAAATGTGGTAAAATATATGAATATCTTTAATAGGAAAATTGGGCAGCTTCTCTCTTTCACCATGTGGAAAAACTGGCAAGATGTACAATGTTTGAGAACCATTGCTGTAATTCACAGTATCAAAAAGAAACCTTGTTCTGGTGAGAAACTGGCCTATTAAAAAAAATTTGGCCTTTAGCAAGTTTGCTGAAAATAGAAAATCAGAGGTGAGATTGTATTCTTAGGTTTCTGATCTACTATTTTAAATAAATATAAAAGCACCCTTAGAAAAAGAAATAATTATGTACAACACTGAATAGAAACCATAGGATAGTAATAGCAATGAGAATGTGCCTGTAAACTGAAAATTTAGTTCTCATGACTACAAATAGAATAATATACCAAATTGTTCTACAAAGCCCATGTGTACAGGGAGGATTTTCTGAAGCTCTTTGTTTTGGTGGTTTTCTATTCAGGATATGAAATATTCATCAAGCCTATCATGCCTTCTTCCTTTCTTCTCCACACTTCATTCTTCTGGACACCTACTTATTCTTTTAGTGAATAGCTGTAAAATATCATGGTGCTTAGAGAAATCTCTTTGCAAATGTTTTTCTTTGCTTCTTTAGCCAGGAGCCAAAAATATCATGTGTTTCTGTTTTTGGAGTGTAACAAAAAGAGCTTCTGAAAAATACGGATGGTATTGCTGAGATAGGATGGCAGTATTTTTTAGAAACACATTTTTATAGTACCAGATGGTCTAGTATATTCTCAAGCAAATATGTCACCTATAATTTGATGAATGCTTTCCAAAGTAAAACAATTTTTTCAGTAGATAACAGATGGTATCAGTCAAAAACATATCAAGACACTTTATGAAAAACTTGATGGCTCAAGTGATTTAACCAACAAGATTTTCTCCAATGTACCGTGCATGTTTTAGGGTCTAAAATTTGTCATCTTCAAATAATTCAGCCTCATTTTCAAGCTTTACTCCATAGAGAATTGGAAGCAACATGTTTTATATGCTATCTTTAAAATTGTAAGAATTCCAAAGTTGTTTTTCAAGTGTCTGTTATATCATGTTTAAAGAAAAAAAGTACATATCTAAAACAATAAACAGTTTATGCTCAAATGTAAAAATATTTTAATGGAACTGAACTAAACTTTTTCAATGGTGGTGTAAGGTTATATTAATAGTAAACTTTTGTTAGTGCTTTTCTTAAAGCTGCAATCAAGTGAACATAAAATTCAGAAAAGAAAAAATTCTGAAGCCTCAGGTGTAGATTGTCAAGGAATATTTAGAATATAAAAGTCATTTATTTTGCTCTGGTTTTCGGTAATGACATTGTAACATGGCCATGGTTCAGAAACCCCAACATACTGTTATGTTGACAGTAAGATCTAATAGCATGTACAAGTGTGCATGGGGAGGAGGTACAGTGAGAATAAGAATATTGTCTTTCTGCGTGCCTCATATCTATAACATAAACTGAGGTGGAACCCTATAATTTATCATTTATCCTGGAATTTGTTTGTGAGTAAAGGATACTGCTTTTAGTTACAAAATGATTGTAGATGTAGACTGAGACTGTCCAGGAAAAATTGGGACATATGTTCATCCCAGGTATATGCAACTAGTGTCATGATAAATGTGTTTACTGCTTTCTGACTGGCATGTTTTGGCCTCATCTTGGCTACTTTAGACATGGGTGGGTAGGGAATGCCAATGATTTTGTATTTTCTAGAATATCATTATCGTTTCCAGAACTTTTTTTCAACATCACAGACAAAAGACTTTTTTCTAAGATTATTTGCAATTCTCTTCCTTTACATGGACCTCAAATAATTAAACATACATTTGTTTGCTAAAATGTAATGGGATTGAAATTCTGCCTGCAAGTGTGATGTAATAAATCTATTGATCATGAGAAGGCAACAATCCCACTATCCCATTGTAACAAATTAAAAAACAAGAGGAATTGCAAAATTATGTTTTAAAAGATATTGGAGAGCTATGTAAATAAAGAGAATAGATGAAATAAAATTCCAGAGAGTGAAGAGCCTGTTCTAGATGAGTTCATGATTGCCAGCTATTGTCTTCTCTAGAGACATTTTTCTGCTCAGTCCAGGGAAGACTAGCCTTAGGCTAAAGAGAGGAATCCTAATGAAAGAAAAAATAAAACTTTTGGTAATTGTACAGGTTGAATCCAGAGGAAACTCAAAAGTACAGTTCATTTTCCCCATGGGACATAAGGTTGGGGACTGGGTTCAGACTTTAAAAGGCAGGGTTAAGTTGCTTTCTTTCCTCATGCTTAGAGACAAGGTCCTGCTAGAGGGAGAGGGCTTGATATGGCCAGTCTCCCCATCAAAATATTTGACACATCAATATATTCGATACATATTTGAAGCAGGGAACTACAGTGCTAAGTTCAAAATCTACAAAGGACAGAAATAAGTCACTCGCAGTTTTTCAGGATTAAAAATACAGGGACTTTCGAAAGCAAAAGTTCAGGGTGCCCATGCTCAAGAAACATTTTTGAACAAATGGTGGACTGCCTTTTACTAAAAGTGTAACCTAGAGCTGAATCAGCTAAATCCCTGATTGGATTTAAGTAATTACCTTTTCAACGTATCTGCCAAGAGGGGAAATAAATAACCTTTATGTGAAGAAAATAACACCATAAACAGGTGCTACAATTATATTTTTTCAATGTGTAACATGCAATACAAATTATGAGGATATGAAAATATAGGGTAATATGATTAATAAGCAAGAGAAAAAATAGGCAATAAAAGCAGACCCCCAGATAATCTAGGTATTGAACATAGCTGACAAATAATTTAAAATAAAAATTTAAATATGTTAAAAATTAAGAAAAGATGACCAAAACCTAATGAAAAGATGGTACTTTGGCACAGAATTAGAATCTATTAAAGAGAATAAAATTGACATTTAAAAGTAAAAATGTAAGATCTGAAATTAAGAACACTTTGGGTGGCTAAACATCAAACTGGATATGACAGAAGACAGTGTTAATGAACTTGAAGGCAGGTCAATAAAAACTATCCAAACTGAAGTAAATAAAGTAAAAACAATGAAAAGAACAAATCAGAGTACAGGAAACAGAAGTCAAAAGAAAAGTTCTACATACATATGCTTGGAGTGTCAGAAGGAGAGTACAGAGAGAATTGGGCAGAAGCAATGTTTCTGGATAGAAATTGGGAATTTTCCAAAATTGAGGGGAGATAGCCACCCAGGCACAAGAAGCTCAGTGAACCACTATCAAGATATATGCAAAAAAACCCCACTATCTCTAAGTACATGATATTAAACAGCTCAAAATCAATGTAAGAGAAAAAAAAAATCAACTTAAAATCAGCCAGAAGCAACAGAAACACATATTGTCTTTAAAGGAGCAGCAATAAGGCTGACGGCTAACTTTTTAGGAGGAACTGTGGAATCCATAAGAGGGCAGAATGATAACTGTAAAGAGCTGAAAAGAAAACAATTTTCATTATAGAATTTTATACACAGCAGAAAATACTCTTCAAACATGACGATGCTAGATGCTGTGCATTGTCTCAGATTGGATTGCGGGATAAAAAAGGACATTAGTGGAAAATATGGTAAAATATGAATAAAGTCTGTAATTTAATTAACAGTAGTGTTAATGTTTTAATTTTGAAGTGTACCATGGTTAAATAAAATGCTAACATTAGGGAAATCTGGGTGAAGCCTGTACAGATATTCTCAGTATCTTTGCAACTTTTATATAAATCTGAAATTATTCAAATAGAAGTAAGCTTATTTAAAAAATAAAGGTGAAATAAAGAATTTCTCAGATAAACAAAATCTGAGAATATTTGTCACCAGTAGAAGCAGAAATTGACAAGATTAAAATGAGAAATAGACATGTAAATCCACAATCATAGTTAGAGATTTTAACACACTCTGAATAATTGATGGCACAAGCAGACACAAGTTGGGAAAGATATAGAAGACTTAAACAACACAGAATAGAGTTGACCTCAGGGAGAGAGCATTGTCAGGGAGGGATATGAGAGAGCCTTCTGGGATGATGAAAATATTTGAGATCTCAATCTGGGTGATTCTTGCATTTAGTATCTGTGTACTTACATGTGTTATACCACAAGAAAAAGTATATAAAGTGTTTCTTGTTTAATATATTTTGTAACAATTATTACATATTCAAGGAGCAACTAGGTTACACTTTAGTGCTGTCATAGTTGAGGAATTTGAAAGATTAGAGTTTGACTTAGAGACAGTAGGTTTTGTAGGAAGAAAATAAGAAGTTATCTAATATGGGAAGAATAACTGATCACAGTATCATACTGAGAAAGAAAAATAGGTATAACGGGATTCCCTATCTAAAACATAGATGTTTGTGTAACAAAGTTGTGATTCATTGCCCAGATTGTCGTTCAGGGATAAAGAACTTATTTCCCCAACTACAGGGTACATTGCTGACAGACAACTCAGCTGTCAGCTCCTTTTGGGATTATGTCATCTAAGGAAAATCATCTAGCCCAAAGTCATGCCCCCTTTCAGGGTAACCTATATCCAATGACTTGTCAATGAGTTTGTGTAAAGGCCTGGCCTCTTGCCCCAACTTTGGACAACTCTGAAGTGTAATGCCAGCCCTGCTCCAGAACCTGCTGTCGGGTTGACCATAATCTTCACTGAGACTGCATTACATCCAAATTTCTCTTTCTGTTCATTCTTTCTTTCTGTCCTTTCCCCCAAGAATGTTGCTTCCAAAAGCAAAGGTAATGTTAGTCTCAGCATTTGTTTTGCAAAAGTATAGTTTTTTTTTTATTATTATTATTTGCCACCTGGGTTTTTTTTTTCTTTTTTTTTTTTTGAGACAGAGTCTCACTCTGTTGCCTGGGCTGGAGTGCCGTGGAGTCAGCCTAGCTCACAGCAACCTCAAACTCCTGGGCTCAAGCAATCCTTCTGTCTTAGCCTCCCAAGTAGCTGAGACCACAGGCATGTGCCACCAAGCCTGGCTAATTTTTTGTATATATTTTTAGTTTTCCAGCTAATTTCTTTCTATTTTTAGTAGAGATGGGGTCTCGCTCTTGCTCAGGCTGGTCTCGAACTTCTGAGATCAAGCGATCCGCCCGCCTCGGCCTCCCAGAGTGCTAGGATTAGAGGCGTGAGTCACCGCGCCTGTTGTTGCCACCTGGGTTTTGACTCCATATAGACTGTTCATTGCTTGGGGCAGAAAGGAAAACTGGAGAACTGTGTCTGTATCTTGAGGTGGGAGTAGTTGTCACTAGAGGCCATTGGAGGCCATTAACAACAGAGCCAGGAGCATCAAAGCTTAACAAGAAGGATAGGGAAAAAGAGTGTAGGGGAGCTGCTTTGCACATATGCATCTGTAATTCTTAGGAGAAAATGGTAGATGCTTTGGGGGCACATGAGTTGCTGTGGCAGCAGGTGAGGACTGGTGAATTGTAACCTTGTCTTATGATTACAGGCTAGTGAGGCCTGCGACTCACAGTTAATGGAGTCTTGGTGAGGACACAGATTTAGAAGATAAGAAGTAGAAGAAGAATAAATGTTATGACAAAAGTTTCATGAAACACTTGGAAAAGATCCACAGTTTTTATTTTTTCCCTCCTTAAGTGGTTATTTATTGGCAGTGGGCTGGGAAGGGAGATACAGTTAGTATATACGAACAACACCGCTCATCAACATCGCAAGGGAGGCAAGAGTGATGTAAAAGAGTGGTCTGGATCTCCGGATGAGGTCTCCTCTTCAAGAGTGAGTGTGGGAGTGGGCAGAGGCCTGGAGTATTAAGGGGAGTGTGAGGGGAATACATTTTTTTTATCCAGAAAACAGATGGCATAAGCCTCTGGAAATAAATAGAATGATCATAAAAAGGAATTATAATAAGTAGAGGTAGGGAAATGCCTAGACAAATTAAAAGGAGAGGGTGTGGAGTCTCATAATAAAAATGGTCTGTGGAAAAGAGGAAGAAGGCAGACTAGAAGCAGACTGCACATGCCATTCTCAAAGAGAGGATCAAAAGTTGCAAGCAGTTGCCTTGCCATAGATGGCTCTTCTTGGAAATCACATTGTAAAATTCTGGAGAGGTGACGGGGGACCTGCAGAGTGAAGGAGAAAGTGATGGGGTGATTCATTCAGCAAGGCTGAAAGGGATCTGTGGGGAAGCAGACACGTGTGGGGAAGGTCAGGAACACAAAGCCCTGGGGCTCCATGCTCACCGCATAGGCACCGTGGCCCAAGCTGTGAGGGGCTCCCTCCACCGTCACAGACAGGGACTGATCAGGAAGCTGCTTAGATTCTGTGCAAAGACGCTGCACCAGAGAGAGCAAGTGCTGCAGGGATCCAGTGGCTGACGATCCTGGCTTTCTGCAGCTGATGTCATCCTGAGCTCTCAGTTGAATGGTGCCAGGTCTGCACAGGAGAAAACCAAAAACCCCATTAAAAAGTGGGGAAAAGGCATGAACATAAGTTTTTCAAAAGAAGACAGACAAGTGACCAATAAATATATGAAAAAATACTCAATGTCACTAATCATCAGGGAAATGCAAATTAAAACCACAATGAGATCTCATCTTACCCCAGTTAAAATGGCTTTAATTAAAAAGTGCAACAACAATAGATACTGGCATGGAAGAAGAAAGAAAGGAACACTTACATACTGTTGGTGGTACTGAAATTAGTACAACCTCTATGGAGAACAGTATGGAGATTCCTCAAAAAACTGAAAGTAGACCTACTATTTGATCTAGCAATCCCACTACTGGGTATTTGCCCAAAGGAAATATGTAATTTTATCAAAAAGACACTGCACTCAATTGTTTATTGTAACACAATTCACAATTGCAAAGATGTGGAATCAACCCAAGTGCCCATCAATTCATGAGTGGTGTATGTGTATGATGGACTACTACTCAGTCATGAAGAAGGGTGAATTAAGCGATTTTGCAACAATTTGGATGGAACTGGAGACCATTATTCTAAATGAAGTATCTAAACAATGAAAAAACAAACACCGCATGTGCTTGCTGTTAAACTGGAACTAACAGATGAGCACACATTGCACAGAGGGAAGTAAAACTCAGTGAAAATTAAGCAGAGTGGATGTGGAAGAAGGAGATGAGTGGAAACCTACCTAACACTTACAGTGAACACTATCTGGGTGATAGGCATACTTATAACCCTAACTCAAGTATTAACATAACAAAAGTAATCCATATAACCAAAAACATTTGTACCCCTATAATGTTTTGAAATAATAAAAAATATTTATTACAGCACAATTCACAATAGCAGAGATGTGGAATCAACCTAAGTGCCCGTGAATTCATGAGTGGATTAACAAAATGTGGTATACACGTACCATGGAGTATTACTCAGCCATAAAAAGGAAGGAATTTTTGTCTTTTGCAGCAATTTGAATGGAACTAAAGACCATTATCCTAAGCGAAGTATACCAGGAATGGAAAAACACACACCATATGTACTCTCTAATAATTTAGAACTAGTCATTGGGCTCACATGGGCACAGAGAGAAGTAAAAGTCACTAGAAATCAAGAAGGGGAGAAAAGGTAGAAGGGGAGGGGTAAAAATCTAACAAGTACAATGAAAACAAAAACATTTATACCCCCTTAATATTTTGAAATTAGAAAAAAGATCCATACCATTCTTATCATAGATTAATTTTGGCTTTTTAAACAAAAAAAATGCTATTCAAATTTGATATGGAGCATCTTGGAAATGACCACGAAATTGTTTAAGAAGAGTCTAATTAATCCCTAGTACAGTGATTGGTATACAGAGGATGTAAAAGCCACAGTCTTCATCTTTGCAAGGAAATGAGATTTTTTTTTAATAGAATGAGTTATAGAAGAAAACAATTCAAGGCAATGTACTTATTGACAGATGAGCAATATAGTGATGTGCCTTTGTATTAATAATTTCCTGAGTTGTCAGACACTTAAATTGGAGATTAAATATTGGTATATTGTTGCCCATAAATTTATATGCTTATTTTTTCCAGGAATCAGAAGTACTATAAGAATATTGTTAGTAGTTTGAATTCTTGCTTAGATTACCTGAACATCCATGAATATTAAATGACCTGTTAGATTATAATCTATTCTTCACCAAGTACGTCATGGAAATTTACATTGGTATAGCATCCCACAGAGTGTGGTGTCCTGGGTCTATCTTCTCTTCTAAGGTGTTAATTTACAGTGTTGAGGTCTCTTTCCTTTTTATTATTTTGTCTCTAGGGGGCCGTCCCTCCAGTATTACTAGAATTAAACATTGTCTATAGATCTGGTTTTAAAAGAATTTACTAAGCTCTCTTGAATTCTCTAGGGCAAGTTCTGTATGTACTACTATGTTCTATACATCAAGCACTGTATCAAAACTCTGGGCTACTAACTTTTCATAGTTCTCAGGATGCCTTTTTAGGCTGTACAGTGTATAACTTACTGTTGTTTTCCAGAAGTCTTCCAGTTTTAGTATACTGTTGCCTTGGCAGTCACCGCCAAATAGTTTTCTGGGCATATTCATTCATGAAGCTTGTATTGAGATCCAGGAATAAGCTCAAGCATCTTCTTTCTTTCCAGAAGAAATATGCAACCAAAATTATGAGAGAAAAAGGAAACCTACTTTATTGCTTGTAATAAAAATAACTTGGGCATTTAAAAGAGCTCAGGCAAATTTGTAAGCCTATTTTCTTTTTCCTATTACTTAATAGCATATCTTAAAATTTTTGTATTTTCTTGTCCACAATTCCTACTGTGGGATCATTCCCCCAGTAGTCAATAATTTCCACAATGCCTCCAGGAGAGTTAAGATTGTTGTAATTAGAATGCAAAGAAAAAGAATCAATAGCTGTTCAGTTTTTGACTTTCAAAATAGACTCTTGAAACTCACATCAAAATCAATATTTTCAAAAGCCAAAGATTTTGCTTTATAAGAACTGAGTTTGATTGAAAGAAAAATGACTCTGAAAGAAGCAGGCACAGACTCTAGGGCTATAATAACAGAATGGAAAGAGAACAGAGAAAGATCCAACTACTCCACTCTCTAGGACATTAGATGAGCAACAATTGGTATTATCAGTTAGAAATTACGTTTGGTTGCAGGAACAAAAGCCAGCCAAATGTGCCTTAACCAAACACATGTTAGTTTAAAAAGAAATCCAGAAAAAGGCATTCCAGGCTGGCACAGCAGTTCCATGATATCAATATCCTGGACTCTGTCTTTCTGCTCTGTTATCTCTCTTTGGCTCTCACTGGCATGGTGATTTCATGATAACAGATGGCTGCTGCAGCCCCTACTCTGTGTTCTGGGTAGACAGAAAGAGAAGAACAGGTAAGCAATATGGAGGATGGGGAAAACAAAACATATCCAAAAATATGCTAAGTTTTTATAAGCCAAAGTTGGCTCTGCCACACCTAGTTGCAAAGGGATCTGGGAAACGTGTGTTCTCATTTGTTTTTAAAGTGAGGCATCCCCAAGGAAAGAGAAAATAACATCATGCTGGGGGTGGAGGGATAGAGGGTTAGATGGGGAATAAATTAGAAGGAGGCTGGTGAGACCTGAGACGTAATTGCTCCCCGAGGGTATCATGTGGAGGAAGCTGTGTGAGTATTCCTGTGCCAATGCCATGAGCTTCATGTAGTCTTTGCAAAGAATCCTCATGAATTGTTCTTTTGGAGCCCAGAGAGGGCTTTCCATCGACTCCTACCTGAAACTTCTATGAGATATACTTAGATTGACCCCTTTGGAACTGGCCTTTTCAATGGCCAGAAAGTCATAGCTTCCAAATAGATGGTGGGTTTCATGGCACTTAAAGATGTAGGGAAGAGTAGAAGGAAAACTGTCAGCTCTTACTCTTGAGCGGCATTCCATAGGAGTAAATTTCCTCCTATTCACTTCTCTGCTAATTTATGCACAAACGCATAAAATATTTCCTCCATGATTACACACGATTTCTTAACTCTTCATGGCTCCAATTTCAATTTTAAGAAAACTTCAGAAATGAAGAATTTGGCGAAGAAATGAAAATAAAAAACCAAAAGGAATTTTCTAATTAAGCTGTGTCCGAGCTAAATATGGCAGCATATTCAAAAGACTTCCACCACTTTTTTCACCATAAAACCACTTATAAATAAATACTCTTGGACAATTTTCAGGAATGACCTTCATCCTTGCTTTTAACCTTTGTGTCTGTGTGTGCATTTCCCATTACCTTTATTTGATTTATATTGTTATCAAAGTTGTTGCTCTTCTATTGTGGGGGCTTGTAGTAATGGATGTTTATACGCTCACCATTTTTTTGAGTGTTGGGCAAATAAGATGTTGCCTTTCCCAGGCTCTCCTAGGGAGAACACATTGTAAATGAGTAATGCCCCCTAAAAAAAGAAAGGAAGAAAAGAAGTGTAGATTTGTATGAATATAAACCTTTTTTATTTTATTTCCGTAGTTTCAGTAGTAAGAGACTAGATATTCTTTCTCCCCTCAAAATGCATTAGATGGATACTTCCAGAGGTGTGTGCTTTTATTACGCTATTCATTTGATTCATGATTCATAAAGCACCTTTGTAACGAAAGCTGGCCAGTGTCTAAGCCAGCACACTGACTTTAAAGATAGGCTTTGGCCATAATTCTCTGTGCTCTGACTAGAGCAGCAGGGAACACCGACAGAATTTCAACTGAGTCTTTCAAAGTAAAATTTGATAAAGAGAAGCTTACCTAAAATATTGTTGGTAAAAATAAAAGGAAGACAATAACTAGGAAAGAGAAAAGAAACAGAATTGCTCCCTTTGGATCTGTATTTTAAAAGAAAAATTGGTAGTCTTTTCTTTCACGCCATTAAAGGATATTCTCCCCACCTTCAGAAAAAAAAAGCATTGCTACTGCAGAAGAAAAAGATAGTCAGATGTTTTATTTTTAACTGGAACCAAATACTGTGATTCTGATTAGTTATTACAAGTTTTTCAAAATCTGAGAACCTCATTCGAGCCAGCGATTCATATGGGCTTTTGGTGAACAGAGAGTCTGCCTGTTTATATTCTTTCTGATACAAATCCAAAAGTGCTGGATTCCAACAAACGCAGACAACTCTGCTCTCCATTTATTTTGATGAGTAGAGCAGTTCACACAATACCAATACATTCTATAAATGGTTTTTCTTATATAATGGGCTTTTACTCTTTTTTGGTAATGTAATCAGAGAGGTAAATAATAGCAGTTAGAGCAGAATAAAGCGGTGTAGCCAGGGGGAGAACCTACCGTTACTCTTAGCATTCTATTGCACTGGAGTTAAAAATTTTAAAACAAGTATTTTTAGCAATTATTATAAATTCTTCTAGGAACAAAACCAAAAAATGTTATCTTTTGGGGCATAAGTTTTATGTTTGGCTTATATTCAAGACCTTTAATTATATACTAAGCCATGAATGAGGAAGGAAACATTTTGAGTTCAGTATAAGCAAAATTCCCAGGATTGTATAACTGTAGTCTTGGTTAATAGTTGACATTATTGGTAAAGTATAAGAAGTTAGCATCTCATAGGTCTACTCTACTTTGCAAGAGCCTGTTAGGAAATGCTGCCTTAGCCTGTAGTCTGTCTTTTTTCTCCCTGACTTGGGCACCAACCGTATGATACAGTAGTCCCCCTTTATCCATGGGGAGTATGTTCCAAGATAACCAGCAGACGGATGGTTGAAACTGCAGATAATACCAGGCCCTATATATACTGGATATGAATTTCTTTTTCCTCCTTCACAATTTCATGGATAGAAGATTCATTTTTACCTAGATCTGAACAACCTCAGCAGATGATTTTTTTTTTCTTCTCTTATTAAGTCGAGGACTTACACTTTTTCCCTTAAAGGAAGCACTTTACAGCTTCTCTTTGTCATATCCGAATTGCCAGCATCGCTACTGTTACAGTTTGAGACCCTTATGAGGTAAAATAAGAGTTACTTGGACACAACCACTCCGATACTGAGACAGGTGATCTGGAAACTGAGACAATTACTAAGTGACTAATGAGTAGCATTTACAGCATGGTTACCCTGGACAAAGGGATGGTTCACATCCCAGGTGGGTTGGAGCAACTTTTGTCATGCTACTCAGAATGGTGTGCAATTTAAAATTTAGAAATTGTTTGTATCTAAAATTTTCTATTTAATATTTTCAGACCATGGAATATTGGCCATGGAAGTTGTCCATAGATAACTGAAAGCTCAGAAAGCAAAAACATGGATGGATAAGGGGGGATTACTGTATTACTCTCATTTTGCAGATGTGTATGAACTCTAAAGATCTGAAGAGGTTAGATGACGTACGCACAAGCCGAGAACATTCTGTAGCCCAAACTAGTGTGCCCTGAAGTCTGTACTCTCTTTTTGCTGTTGTTAATGTTGGATGACTTTCTATGCCAGCAAGATTGAATGACCTCCAGAAATTAGGCTGGGCCAATGCCCAAGCCACCAGGCCAATTGGCATGGCTTCCAGAGTGGTTGAGTCCAGCTGCTCACTCTCCAACCAGGGGGGAGCAATAACTAAAAGAGAAACATCTGATTTCCGTCTAGAGCTCTCGCCCTGTCTCTTATGGCACTGGCTGTTTGAGAGTAGGTATCTGTCTTCTACGGTAGTTTTATGTCTGGTACAGTGTTCTGGTAAATATTAAATGTGACATTATATACTTATATTGTGACATAATACAGAAAAAGGGAAAGAACAATTGACCTATCTCTGCAGTGCTCAGATCATTCAGCCATGAGTAAATGATGCCTAATCGCATAGAGACTGCTGTGAAGAAAAACTAAATCACATTCACATATTATTCTAAAGAGCACAGATAATAGCAACATACAATATTCAATTAAATGTACCACTCAGTGCTGTTGCCTTCTATTCCCTGAAATTGATGTGTTGCTAAAAATGACTTGGTGATATTAGGAGTTCATTTCACAAAGAAATGCTCTGTATTTTGAGAATATTTTCTATTTGGTTAATGAGGTGTTAATATATATAAGAGAAATTAAGAACATCTCATTAAGGAATCCAAAAGAATAATATTTTGCAAATAGTAATACCATCAAATAGTATCATCTTAAAGTTGGAAGGGTCCTTGGATGATTCCAATGACCTACCCTATGTGTGAATTTCCTGTACAAAATCCTGAATGCACTATATCCAGCCTCTATCCAGATCCCAACATGGACAATTTTTTTTTAAACAGCCAATTAGAGTCTTGGACAGCTGTAATCGTTATAGCTCTGTCTACTACTGAACTGAAATCAATTCCTTCTAGCTTTCACCCATTCTAATAGACCTCCTCTCTCTCTCTCTCTCTCTTTCTCTCTCTCTCTCTTTCTCTTTTTCTTGAGTAAAACTGCTCTAAATTTGCTGGGCTGGCATGTAAAGTTAAATTGAAAAAATTGATACATGTTATAAGGCATATGAGTGTTACCCTATGAATGGTCATTTGAACTGGATCTTTCAAAAAAATGCAAGAGGGGTGAAGAAAAAACTGAAAACTCTTCATTTTCTCTCCTGATCTGTCCTATTTTGAAGAACCTCTATCATACCATTTCACTCATCTAAATGAAACAGAGATCTTGCTTTTGGATAGACTGGAATTCAAATGTATATGAACATGTTTGCTATGTGGATAGGTGGGTTTATGGGAATTTTTTTTTTTATTTAAAAATTTTTGAGGGACTTGGGGGAAAAGTGGTTTGTTTGAGCACCTGAGAGGATTGAGATGCAGAGGGCAGCATGGTGTCTGCCCATCACACTGTCCCTGCCTGAGACTATAGAGCTTCTGCCAGAAGGTGGAGAAACTCTTTATAAAGAACTCCATGATACATGGGAGAAGTGAGCATGCTCTTGCTTTACTGTGGGTTACAAAGTGTGATCACAGTCAGGGAGAGAGACATTTTCCCTGGAGTCCCTTTGAGTCTCTGAGGGTTTGCT
The DNA here is from genome assembly GCA_963574885.1 of Lepilemur ruficaudatus. Taxonomy (NCBI): domain Eukaryota; kingdom Metazoa; phylum Chordata; class Mammalia; order Primates; family Lepilemuridae; genus Lepilemur; species Lepilemur ruficaudatus. The sequence goes on from CAUYRT010022984.1 coordinate 21,973, forward strand.
GCTCTGCAGAGTTTTTGACAGTGAAATTTTCACATGGAAAAATTGCACTGGGTGAAGGTAAACAGGCAAGGCCCACTGGGACTGGGGATAAAGGTGCAAATCTTTCTTGATGATTGCATTTCAAAGCGCTGGCTCTCAGGTCCTTGAGAAAGACATTTCTGGGCTGTGAAACTAGCAAGAAGAAGATTTACATCTTGAAGGGGCAAAGTAAGAATTTGTAATTATAAATTTTTTAAAGTAAATACTAAAAAAAAAAAAAAAAAAAATAGAGATCAGGGGCTTATATCCAGGAAGAAGCCTGTCTAAAGTTTAGTCAAGTTGAAGGGAATGTTAAAGCTGTCATGTTCAGATATTAGTATTGTCACAGGGCTGTAACAGTGGCACTGAAAAGCACTGTCCCCAAGTGATTTCAAGGTAGTAGGCATCGCTGAAAAGCTGGAAGATTGTGAGAAAACAGCTCATGAGAACTTGCGAGATGCCCCTGGGACTCCTGGAAGCTCATGGGAAGGGTTGTAACAGGCTGGGAGTGTGTATAATACAGGTAAGAACAAAACCAATGAAATGTGGATCGTCCCCGTTAATGTGATCTCACCAATAGCCAGTGACTGGCAAGGCCTGGGAAGTACTGAGTACTGAAGTAACATGTCTCAACCTGATTTTGAACTTGTCACACTCTTCAGTCCAGGGCTGCATATACTGTGACGTTTTGCTGCTTTGTCCTTTGTAAAAAGAGTGCTGCGGTAGAATGGAAATAACACTACACAGATAGCTAAAAGACTCGACTTTGTTTTTTATTCTACCAGTTACTAGCTAAATGGACTTACTCAGTCATCCCTCCTGGACTTCCTTGTGGGGAGTTGGGAATACTGTATCTGCTTCACAGGGTTGGTATCAGAATTAAATCAATAAACATCCCATCCTTTGTGAAGCACTATGAATGACAGGTCAGGTACTTTTCTTTTGATCACTGATGTCTTATCTATTACTTAACTGCAGCCTTAATCTGACCTCATTCGTGTCTCTTTAGGACTTGTCATAACCGTTTATATTCAAATTATTCCTTCTATGCTAGTTTTTGGGAAACTTAGTCCAGTTTCCATTAATTTAAATGGCATATACCTTTTCTCTCTCTTTCATGTCATGTTTCACCAGTCTTCAGCTCTCCAAGCCTTGGACTTGGATGGACTTCCTTCATTTCTACAACACATGTCTCTCAGGAGGCCTTTTGTGATGAAATTGAAGTCAGCAGGAGTCTGGCCCCCCACACTCCTGTCTCAATACACTTGTAACTGCTGCCATTTGCTCACCACCACCAAAATACTTCAGTGCTTGGCTAGTGGCTTTTACGTTCTTTTTATGCATCTATTCAAATCTGTCTAAATTATACTATCTAGTCATAAGGTGCTTAATTTCAAAATCCTATACTTTTCTATAGTGTTTAGGTGTTAGTAGGAAAAAAGGTCATCATCTGATGGGAAAGTTAAACATTTGTTTACTAGAAAAAATAAATTTCTAACTTTAAAGGAAATGCTTATTTTTCTATTAAATCCTCAGAACAACAAAAAAATAACAATTTTGAGAGGACTATCTAAAGATGCAGTTGCAGTTTCTTGGGTATTTTGCCCTTGTTCTGTAGTAATTTAGTATGAACAAGACCCAAGCGTGTGCTATTCTTTGGCTTTATAGCCCTCTAACCATAGGCGCTGATGGCATTCATGATTATGGATTAAATAGGGCCAACCCTTGTCAGTAATTTGTTAGAAAATTCCTGCAGAGATACCTATGGCGTTGCTGAACAATGATGTTGGTAGTGTGTTATTTTGCTTTAGGAAAAGTTATATCCTTTCAACCCAGGCTTCAATGCCTGCAACTGGAAGCCTCTTCTCTATTTGATATAAATTAAACCTTGAATACACTCTGCCTGGTATTGCAATTAGCATCTGGGTCCTGACCAAATTCTAACTTGTGAAATTGCAGATTACTGTACCACTGGTTAAGAAATATAGTTTGTCATATCTTAGCTTTGTGATATAATTTTGCCTGGGGTTGCTAAATCACTGTCATACTCTGCCACTGTGTGCAACCAGTGGGCTCTTAGAAATTTCGGCATGAAAGGCTCTCAAGAAAACGTGAAAATCTTTTAACATAAGGTTATCTCCAGGAGACTACATTTTGGTTTAGTTATGTGATTGTATTTGAACAAATGTACTTTTCTTTAGTTCTACTCAGTGTTTTTTAAATTGATGGATTTTCATAATAGGTTTTCAGGTCTTACGCTTTCAATTTCATTTGGGGGGGTAGAAGTTTCAAAGTGAGATACGACATGTTTTGTGAGACAAAAAAAATTAAAATATGATCAATTTGACAGTAATTTGGTGATCTGAATTTTTTTCTGGAAACAAAAACAGTGGAAAGCTATTATTCATAAGTAAAAGAAAATAACATTTTTTGAAAATAGCTGCTGGGTAGTTGAATATTCTATTTATTGATGAAAGCTTTCACATTTTGAAGGAAGTATTAATTGAGTCACATTTTGAAGGAAGTATTAATTGAGGAGCAATTGGGTTCTTTGTGAAGCGACAACAAAAGGCTGCTTGGTTTACACCAGGATCAACAAACTGCAGCTTATTTATTGGGGCATAGCCATGCCCATTTGTTTATGTATTTTTCTATGACTGCTTTTGTAGAAACTATAAATATTTTAGGCCCATAAAGCCTAAAATATTTACTATCCGGCCCTTTCTAGAAAAATTTGTCAACTTCTTTACACCATTAACTTTATCTTGTGGAATCAGAGCTGAATGTGTACGTTTTCTAAACTAAGGGAGAATCAAACTGTGTTTGAGAAACAATTAAACCTAGGACTTCCCATCCCTTGGACTCTGGCTAGATGTTTGTGGTAACCACAAAGTTAACTTTGTTTTTCCTCCCTTTCTCAAGTTGCTGGGCCCCAGGTTTTATATGTGACCAAGGCACCAGAAGTTTGGGTTAGATAAACTATGTTGTTGGACTGATGATGTGCATTTTTACCTAAACTCTTAGAGTTAGTTTTGTTGTAGCAGCTTTGCATTTTAGACAGTTTACAACTGCCCTTGTGCTACAGTTTGCTCTTATGTTATAAGGCATAACAGCAAACTTCTTTGTCATTGGCCAAAAGCAGTCACGCACTCCTGTCTAAGCCATTATTGTAGACTAAGCAGAATCTGCACCTGGATTTTGAAATGGGGTTACTTACCCTTGTGTCACTTGGGAGAAAGATAGACACCTGGATTGGCTATTCTCCTTTTGCCCCTCCAGAGCTATCCATTCTCTATATATTTTATCTTGGGTTTTCCCCAGAAGGAGAGTCTGAGAAAAGGGATTCATGCAGGAAGTTTATCTGGAGAAATGATCTCAGGAAAGAGTAGTCAGTGGTCTAGGACTAGTGAAACAAAGGAGGAGGTAAAGCTAATCCAAGAATGGGGTTGTTAAGATAGTGTCAGTTACTGCTGTGGGTAACTGGTACTCAGTTTAGTCAAGAACCCTCTGAAGAATTGTGTAGACCTTGCTTCGGACTTGTTTGTTCAAGACATGGGAAAGGATGTTTTCATATACTGGCTTCCAGCCCTGCTTGGTCAAGCGTTGTTCTGGGGCTGTTGACTTCCTTGCATGTACTGTTTGGGCATGTTGCAGGATGAGTAGTAAGCAGGCTAGTCTCATGCAGGTATCTCATGCAGTGGAAGCAAAGAATTCCTGATGCATGAGAAGCAAAAGAAACATGCTGTGCAGCTGAGCTAAGGTGCTATTGCTGCTGCTGCTTGCCAGAGCAATGGTCAGGACAACATGGTGGGCCAAGAGTATGTGAGACAGGGCATAGAAATATATGTCTCCCAGCCTTTCTTAACTGGCTCCATACCTATAGGGGCTGACCTCTGTGACCTAGATCACCTGAGCTCCCTTGCCCTCCGACTTCTCATTGAGTCTTACAAGGAGAAATGGTAGAAAATCTGAAAGCAGAAGAATAGAATGATAGAATGGTTCAGGATATTGGTTTTCCCCAGCTTCCTCCCTCCCTGCATTGCCACAGCTTGTTCTTCTTGGCTGCATCTCCTATTGGGTAATCTTGCTTCCATGGCTCTAGCTCTCTCTATACTAAAGCCCACAGATCCTATTAGAAGGCCTTCTCCTGTAGCTACAGCTTTCCCTTGGATTCAATAACCTCTTGCCACTCTTTTCTTTCAGGCCTAGGTAGGTTTTAGCTTTCTGTTGCTGCTGATCTTTGGACTCTGCCCAAAGCACTCTAAATAGTTCTTCTGTTAAGCTTTCATCCATTAAATCTTTTGATTGTGCCTTAATTTTCTGCCTAAACAAAATTAGGGTATTGAATATGGAAGAACTATTTGGAGTTAGTATCTAAGAATGTCCATTATTCCTGTTATGAGGGCCAGAACCAAGAGAAAGCTACCACCAGTGTAATGGCTTCAACACACTCAGAAAAATGGCACAGAGATGGAATTCCTCTTTTGGGGTAGCTTTCATCTTTAATGGGCCTCTATGCCCATATTTTGGGTTGTTGAACTGGTAATGCCACATTTTAAATGTTCATTGCATTATTTTTTTCTTCTTATAACATTAAGATCTTTTCAATGTACACAACTTAGGCAATATAAAAAGGCATAAAGATCAAAATAAGAATCTCTTTTAATTCAACCACTCATAAATAAATATTGTTAACATTTTGGTGTGTGTTCCTTCAGACTTTCTTGATTGGGTCTGTAAAAGCAATCAGAATTTCACTTTTATGTTTGGAAGAAGGACGCTAACTGTAAAAAAAAGGATGCAGTGAGAGAAAAGAAGAAGAATCAAGTCACCCTATTGTTGGGTAAACTCCCAGTCTGGATATATCTCTTATTATTCAAGGATGTACAAACAAGATTAAGAAGAAAAATAAATAAAAGAAAAAATAGAAAACAAAAGAAGAAATATCTACAATTCTCCCTGAAAAATATAACTCAAGAATCAAAGGAGCACCATGCTTTTCAAGACTATGTCACATAGTTAAGTACTTGTGACAACTTAACTGTCCATCACGGGGTAGTAGATAAGTGAATTATGGTAGATTCATTTACTGGGATTCTAGCTATGTTGTTAGTAGAATGGCTAGAATACTATATGCTAATATGAAATTACCCTCAAGATATATTAAGGAAAAAAAGCAAGGCCTATATAATATGACTTCATTTATATTAAAAACAGAAAAGATAAATATACATTTAAATACGCTTGAATATAAATAAAACATTTCTGGAAGGAAATGAGAGACTATTAACAATGTTTGATTATGGGATAGGTTTGAATATTTGGGATAAGGAGATTTGATTTTCATTACATTTTTTGATCATATTTAATTGTTTTTCCTGTTTACACATACTTATCCAACTAAAAAAGATTTATTAGAGGGAACACAATTACATCTTAATTGTACACTTATCTTCAAGAAAACATGGAATCTTTAAATTAGAGAGGAAAGTTGACATGAAAAAAATGAAAAGCGTTTCTACCTGATTGTAAATACAAAGGGAATTGGTAAGAAAAGTTTAAATTGTAAAAAAATTAAACACATAATGAGGAAAGGAAAGTCTGTGTTAGAAGCAGTACAAATAAAAATCATCTCTTTGGAGAAGTAACCAGTGACTTGGAAGACATCTTTCAACAATTCTTCCAGAATTTAGAGGATAACAACAAAGATGATAATAAGAAAGAAAAGGATAAGCACAAAAGTCAAAGAACAGAAGTTCAATCTACAGAAAATTAGTCAAGAGAAGAGAACAGTTTAAACAGAGCAAGCATCAGGAAGTAATAATAGAAAACCCTTCTGAGATGAAGAATATCCTGAGGCAGCACATGAGACAAACTGGGCAAAAGGAAAGCAGCACCTAGAATATCCTAGCAAAATTTTTGACTTTTAATTGTAAACAAAGAATCTGCTGGGCATCCAGAAAGACAAAGTAGGGAGATCAGGCTGGTTTCAACCTTTTCCTGCATAACACTGAACATTAGGTGCCAGTGCAGAAATATTACAGAATTTTGAAGTAAAAATAAATTGAGATTTAACTATGAATTCCCTATTTAGTCTTGTTATCATTCATATGTAAAGGAATGAAAGAAACTTTTTATTTACTATTTATTGATATATTTATATGAGCTTTAAAGAAACATTCCACGTATTACTCTTGATAAAATAACATTAATCAAAGATACACTTAAACTAAAGAAGAAATGTTTTTATTTTTATTTTTAAAGAAACCAAATTCTGTTCCAGGGAATGTGGAGTAGATGTACTTTTCTTTTCCCTTCCCACTAAGTACAACCAAAAACCCTGGACATGACATAAAAAACAAATATAAAAAGACTCTGAAAGGTGGAGAGAAGAAGGTAGACAAGCTGGAAACATTGGGAACCGAATCGAGAATTGAGAAATTCTCTCGATTTTCTTTTTGCCTCATATATCCCAGACTTGGAGCTGAAGAAGCTGGCAACCCAGGAAAACCAATGAGCACAAAGTTTTACAAGTCCCAAAAAAAGCCTTCTTCTAGCCAAAGGACCAAGAAAGGGGCACCCTAGAAAGACAAAAAGAAAAACTTTTAGATAAAAACCACTCTAGCCAAATACCACAGAAATTCTGTGACTCTACCGCTATCCACATCAACAAAGGGTGAGTGGGAATTAGACCTGTACCCTCATCTCCCCTCTTAGGGTTGTGTTAGAGAAAGTTAAGTGGGGAGCCAAGACTTTCATACCTGCTCGGCAGTAATGAGGCCCCGCCCACCCTGTGGTGTCAGTAATTGAACTGCTAATCCCACCTGGCAGTAATGGGGCACCCCATCTCTCCTCCTGGAGTGAGGCCTAGTGGAGAGATAAGACTTTCACCACTATGCAGCGGTAGAAAGGCCACGCACCTTCCCTATGATGTTAGCGGAAGCCACAAAGAATAACTTAACACACATAAATTTGACAACTTAGATGAATGGACCAATTCTTCAGAGAACACAAATTACCACAACACATCCAATATAAAATAGATTATTTGAATAGCCTCATAACTATTAAAAAATTGAATTCATTATTTAAAAACTCCCAAAATAGAAATCTCCAGCCCCAGATGGTTTTCCTAGAGGATTTTAGCAAACATTTAAACAGGAATGAGCATCAATTGTACAGTTTCTTCCAGAAATTAGAAGAAGAGGAAATACATTCCAATTTATTTTTGATGCTAGTATTATTCTAATACCAAACAAATTAGACAAAATAGAAAAAGGTAACTATAGGCCAATATCACTCATGAATATAGACACATTCTATATTCATATTTTTATTAGTATTATAAAATATTAATTTTATTAATTAATTAGCATTAATAAAATATTAGAAAATAGAATTCCAATAACTATAAAAAATAATCATATACCACAAACAAGTGGGGTATATAATTCCAAGAAGGCAAGGCTAGTTTAATATTTGAAAATCAATTAAAAAATTTTACCATTTTAACATGTTAGAGAAAAAAGTCACATGCTAATAGCAAGCTGTATGAAACAAAAAAACACAAACATTTGACATCATTCAATTTCCATTCACCACAAAGACTTTCAGAATAAATAGAAATAGAGGGGAACTTCCTCAATCCGTTAAATATCATCTACAAAACCCCTACAGTTAACATTTTACTTAATGTATTGAATACTTTCCCCAAAGATTGGGAATAAGGCAAGGAAGGCTAGCTGCTCTCACCACTCTTATTCAACATAGTCTTAGAGGTTTTAGTCAGTGCAGTAAGGCAAAAAAAAAAAAAAAAGGAACTAAAAAGCATATGGGTTGGAAAGGAAGAAAAAATATGTTCCTATTTTCAGATAATATAATTGTTTACATAGAAATCCTTAGGAGTCTACACAAAAACTCCTAGAATGAAGAAGTTCAGCAAATTTGCAAGATGCAAGATAGGCATATTAAAATCTATCGCATTTCTATATATCAGCAAGGAACATGTGGACACCAAAATTAAAAATGAAGTAGCATTTAAATTTTCTCCAAATAAAGAGAAATAAATACTGAGGTATAACTATATTAAAACATGAATAGGACATGAGCACAGAAGACTGCAAACACTGAAGAAAGGAATCAAAGAAGATCTGAATAACTGGAGAGATATATCATGTTCATGGATTGGAAGAATCAGCGTAGTAGAGATGTCAATTCTCCACAAATTCATATGCAGGTTTAATGCAATTCCTGTCATAACTCCAGAAAGTTTTTTAAAGATATAGACAAAATTATTCTAATATTTAAACGGAAAGTCAAAAGAACTAGAAGAGCTAAAACAATTTCAAAAAGGGTTACTTGGGGTGAAGCAACACACATAATTTCTACAGTAATTGAGAATGTGTGTTATTGGCAGAGGGATAGACAGACACATAGATCAACGGACCAAATAGAGAACTCAGAAACAGACCCCTAAAAATTATGTCCAATTGATTTTTGTCAAAGGTGCAAAAACAATTCAATGGAGGAAAGTTAACATTTTCAACAAATGTTACTGGAACAGATGGATATCCATAGACAAAAAACTGACTTAAGTCTTAATTGTTCATTTTTAGAATATTGGGCACTTTCTGGGAGCAAAATTCATCACAGAGGGAAGCTTGCCTCTGAAGCATTGCAATCTGAAGCACTGCAAAAGAAAACAAACAAACAACAACAACAACAACAAACCTTCCTCTTACTGTTTATCCTTGAAATCCTTTCAACATGTGTGATACCCTTTCGTTTCAACCCAAAAGTAAAACCTTTGCAGTAACAAGATGATTTAGGTTTACTTTGAGATTTGTTGCTGACAGCAAAACCTTTCCTAGACGCACAGTGTTATGCAGGAGAAGATTGCTGGACTGCTGGGCAATGAGAAACTGACGAGAAGGAGGGTTTCAGTGCCATCAGGAAGAATGTGGGATCGTTAAAGAATCGTTTTGGTGACTTTCTACATTTTACCCATATTAATTTTCTGAAAAAGAAAGTCAGAGGAACAAATAGAATCCCAAGCTAAGGGCATATTGTTGGATATATTGACTGCAGAGAAAGTCACTTTTTATGTGTGCCTGGTTCAGGGCACTCTGACAGACTCCCTTTACTCATATATGTGCTATGGTCTGAGTGTTTGTGTCTCTCCCAAATTCATATGTTGAAACCTAATCACCAATATGATGATATTAGGAGGCGGGGCTTGGGGAGGTGCCCTTATGAATGGCATCAGCACCCTCCCCCATAAAAGAGGCCCCAGAGCTGCCTTGTCCTTTCCACCACGTAAGGACACAAGAAGAAAGTGCCATCTATAAACCAGCACACAAGCCCTCACCACGCGCTGAATGTGCTGGCAACTTGATCTTGGACTTCCCAGCTTCCAGAACTGTAAGAAATAGATTTCTGTCGTTTATAAGCCACCCGGTTTATGCTATTTGGTTATAGCAGCCTGAACAGACTAATACAATCTTCAAAAAAAAAAAAAGTGCAACATTCCCAAGTTTCCTGATGTCGAAATGAAATAAAATGACGTGATATTTCCTTCTCTACTGTCAACCCTTAGTCCTCAAAAAATTCCCACTTTCTCTGACCTGTGAAAAGATGAACCAAATTGAAATGGAAGCCTTCAAATTTTAAGACATTGAATAATGCAGATAATTAATATTTCCTTTCTTGGCTCAGGCCAAGGTCCCACTCACCCTGGCCTTCCCATTTAAAATAGCCTAACATGTTCCTTATTAATCAGATAGTATTTCCAAAGATCCTGTTTAGAATCCTAGCCAAATCTCCTAGCCTCTCATGTGCCTCACACGAAAGGCTAGGTTGCCTTTTTGCTTTTGTTTGGAAGGTCACCTTTATCAGGGCTATAATTAATTCTTGCCAGGCTAATAGTGCTCCCTGTGAATAACATGGGTCTTGAGGGGAAAAATTGATAATCTAATAACCATGGCAAAGTGAGACATCCTCACCTTCCAGACCAGGTATCTGGCTCTCTCTTGTTTTGGCTGATACAGCTTGGTCTGTAGTTACAATTGCTGCTAGCTGTAGAGAAAACAAATAAATATTTCCCTTGGCTTTCTTTAGGTGCTGAATCTTTTGCCCCTGGTTTCAAGTACAAAGGCAGATTCTGAGTTAGCCCATCCCCTCACCTGCAAGCAAAGACTTTTCAGGCAATAAGATACAACAGCTTAGCTTGCATGAGGTTTTTGGGAAAAGGCCAAATATTCAAAAAACCATCTGCTTGCACTGCTCATAAATCACAGAAAATGATTGCCCTTGATCTGCAGCCATTCCCCATTATAGAGGATATTGGTTTCCAAAAGATGTCACAGCATATTGAAATGAGATGGTCTCTTCCAAGCATAAAATTCCTCTTCACCATTACATTATTATAGTTGAGTAGAATTATATCATGTTAGTCCTTAAAGGCAGATAGGATCTCAGAGAAGATGCAGGTGGAGGGGGGGTTGTAAATTTTGTAACTAGCATAAAGGACAAGCTGCTAAAACTTTTTATGCTTTGCTCTAGTCAAATGCTGTAAGAGTTTGACATGATTGCGAGCAAGGAGTTCTATTACTGAAGATGTCTTTTAACCGGATGTCCATCTTGTCACCCGTAACACTCTTTCTCACCAAGAGCAGAGACAACGGCAGTTAATAGAATGAGTATAAAGAATGACTGTACTGCTAATAGCCCATGAAAGTTAGACACTGTTATTATTTAGTACTTGTGGAACCATCTGCAGTACACTTGGCATTGTACAAAGCACAGGGCATGACAGGATGTCTGGCCAATGGCTTTGAGGATCTAAGTGAGACACAACCTTCTGAGCTGCTGGCATGGCACACACAGACTCTGCTAATTTACCCTCTGTTGTAAAAGCCAGTGAAGTGCCGGGTCTGAAATCCACAAAGCACTGGGAAATTCCTGGTATATTCTTTGACACCCAGGGCTCATTCCAGCTGGGTTGATCTGACAGCATGTGGCTGAGTGACCTACAGGGAGCTGGTTGCAGTTACAGACTCATATGTGGTGTCTTTGTTCAGAAAATGATTGCAACGAGGGCTTTCTTATTCTGAGTTTACCATCTGTTTGAAATCACAAAAGGGCAAACTGGGTGAGGGTTGTGCAGGAGCTCTCTGTGCTGTGTTTGCAAACTTTCTATAAATCCAAAGCTATTCTAAAATAAACATTTATTAAAGACGTATCTATTGAGAACCTGCTATTGGACCAAGTTCTGCTCTAGATTTCTGGATAAAATTTGCATTTATGAACTTATATTCTAGCTAACATCTGGCCTAGAAATACTGGGCATCAAATGATTAAAGCCTTGCACCACTACAACTGGAGGGATGGATGATGGGATGGTGGGGAAAATAGGAGAAGATAGTGGTTAAGTAAAAGACGTTGGTGTTTCACAGACCTGGGTTTGTATTCCAGTTCTACTTTTTTTTTTTTTTTTTTTTTTTTGAGACAGTCTCACTCGGTTGTCTGGGCTAGAGTGCCTTGGCATCAGCCTAGCTCACAGCAACCTCAGACTCCCGGCTCAAGCAATCCTTCTGCCTCAGCCTACCGAGTAGCTGGGATTACAGGCATGCGACGCCATGCCTGGCTAATTTTTTCTATATATTTTTAGTTGGCCAATTAATCTCTTTCTATTTTTAGTAGAGATGGGGTCTCGCCCTTGCTCAGGCTGGTTTCGAGCTCCTGACCTTGAGCGATCCTCCCGCCTCGGCCTCCCAGAGTGCTAGGATTACAGGTGTGAGCCACTGAGCCTGGCCCAGTTCTACTAATTTTGAAATATATTACTTTGAGCAAGTTATGTAACCTCTTTAAGACTAATTTCCTTCATTAATAATACTACTACTAGCTCATAAAAATCTTGTAAGGATTAAAATAGGTAATTATATATTTGTATATGTGCATATATCTATAGATCGATATATATTCAAAACAAACCTGAATGAGTACTCGTAAAAGATAACTATTATTACTCCTATTTAAGAAAGTAACAATTCCATTCCAGAACAGACTTTGACAGAATAAAAAAAGTTAGTGCTGATACCATATCGTTAAACTAAAGTAAAATGCAATCCCTAAGACTGGGCAGGTCATTTCCCTTAGCCAGTTGGTTGTGTGTTTTACCAATTCCCAATGAAAGTTCATATTGGAGCAACACTGAGCACTGTCTGTACGTGTGTGTGTGTGTGTGCGCAGGTGCATTTGCATACACTTCCTTTTCAAGGAAAAGAAATAGGCTCAGTTACCTTAGGGAGGGGGATTTATTTCAAGGAAACATGGGCAGTAAGGGAATACAGGGAACTCTGCAGCTGCCCTGGGCTTCCAGAGCCTGGAATGAAGCTCTCATCTGTTTAGGTTATAGCAGCAGCTCCAGCAACTGCTGCATATGTGAAGACTCAGTCATCCATATACCTCTCAGAGAGATGCCTGTTTCCCACTGTCACCCCTGCTCTGGTGAGCACAATTGTCTCAGCTGAAGCTCAACCTTTCCCTGCTTTTCTTGACTTTCAGAATATCTCATTGTCTGCCTTCTATTGCTACTTTCTGAGGACTGTGGGTCTCCAGTGGTTGTGTGTTTATTACAAGTTCTTGCCTCCCTGGTGTAGCTCATTGATTCAGGGTAGACATCTGACCTTAGCTGGGAAAATATTATTCCTTCTCATAGGAATTATACAATCAGAACTGATAGCTAGGGGAGGAGCAACTGAATTTTGTTAATAGCCACTCTTTAGAGCAGAGTTTCTCAACCTTAGCACAATTGATATTTTTGGCTGAATAAATCTTTGTTGTAGGGGGCTGTCCTATGCATTGTAGGATGTTTAGCAACATCCCTGGCCTCCACCTGCTAGATGCCAGTAGCATTCTCCTTCTGTCTTCCTCCCTGATTTGCCCCAATTTAAGAAAAAAAAATGTATTCAGATCTTGCCAAATATCTCCTCAGGGGAAAAATCATTCCTGGCTCAGAACTATTGCTCTAGAACAGTGCTAGAATACATCTGGTTCATGGACTGGCAGCATGAGCATCATCTGAGAGCTACTTGGATCAAAATCTGGTGATAGAGTCCAGGAATTTGTATTTTCCTTGCAATAACTGTTATGCATGCATGCTAACGTTTTGGAACAACTTCTTTTGAATTTTGCCAGTCTAAGTGTGACTTGAAGATCAGCAGCCTCAGATCACCTGGGAGCCTGGAATCTAATTCCATAATTAGGATTATGGAATCCCAGGTCTAATTCAGACCCAGGTTCAGCATCACCTGGGAACTTGTTGTAAATGCAGATCCTTTCTGATTTTATATTAATGAGAAACTCTGAGGGTGGAGCCCAGCAATTAGTGTTTTAATAAGCCCTCCAGGTGATTCTAATGCAACTAACATTTCAATCATGGCTACCAATTGGAATCATCTCGCTATTTTAAGCCAGGGTCCCATTCCAAAAGAATTTGATTTTAGCTCGTCTAGGGTATGGATTGAGCATCAGAAACAGGATTCATCCCATTTGATTGTAATGTGCAGCCAAACTTGAGCACCATTGCCAGAAAGATAAGGTCTGGAATCTCTGTTGCAAATGTGCCTGGAGCTTCAGTGGTTTCTTCACAACTCACATCTTCACTGTTCAACTCTTATTTTAGTTCATGAGCCACTCCTATAATCTTCCAATTATGTTTTTAATTAAGTGAGCCAGAGTCCCTTTCTTTTGCTCATAACCCTAATAACCTCCATAAATACAGTCATTGTAATTGGAGAAAGATTGCAGGCAGTAGACTCTCAGGAAATGGGTGAAGCTAGATATTTTGAGCTGGTCATTGAGGGTGGGGAGTGGAGTCACCCTTGTATGTTCTAGGATGGGAAACTAGCAGCATGTGGTATAAAATCAGCCATTAGGGTCTCTACTCACTAAGTCTCTTCCTGCCTGTGGTCTTGGGCAAACAGCTACAGCTGTGAGTCATTAGCTGTTAACACTTAAAGCAGCTGGGGTCTGGTGCACAGTTTGAGCTTGTCTCCAAGAGTACGTCTATATGGGTTCATTATATTGATGATGTCAAAGTGATGGACCTGGAAAGACAGGAAATGAGAGGTACCCCAGACATTCTACAAAAATCCTAGAGTTTGATACTGTGAAATTTCCAAGGTTTGAATGGGTTCAAGGATGTTGGGCTAGTATTTCCAAAGTAAAGGATAGGTTTCTATGCCTGGTGTCCCTTACTATAAAGAAGGAAATAAAACATATAGCAAAGTGGTTCTCTTCAGATTTTGAAGACACTTTATATCACATTGTGAATAAACATGTTATGCAACATCTCTGACCTGTTTACTTGGCATATTCTTCTGCTTTGTTTAGGTTTTGTGTAACAATCTCAAGAGTCTCAGTAGCTTACAAGCGTTTATTTCTTCTTCACTTGCATTGCACGATGCCACTGCAGCTCTAATCCAAGATGCAGGTAGGGTTCAGGTCTGCTTCAGGTGTCCTCTTATTCCAGGGCCCAAGTTGAAGGAAGGCCACCTGCTTGGGATATGATGTTCTCTTAATGGAGAGCAGGAATTCAAGAGAGCAATTGGAAACACACTCTTAAAGTCTCTTTTAGGAATGGCAATACTGTTATATCTGCCCACACTTCATTAATCAAAGTATGTCACATGATGATGAAGTCCAAAGTCTATGGGACAGGAAAATATATTCTATTCACAGTGAACCATGGCAACAGAGAGAAGGGAAGGAATTTTGAATCACTTTTGGATATCTGAAAATCTCCCAGAGCAAGAGGAGCAAAAAGCTCACATTGCTCTTTGTTCAGCACTTGTCACCCAATAGCTCCAAAGGTGCTGTATGGAGACCAAGATGTACTCTGGAATCTGTGATAAACCCTCATGGGACAATTAGTGGAAGTCTCCGGAGTTTGAGAGTAGAAGAGTAGAGTCATGCTCTTTTTTTTTTTTTTTTTACATAATTCTCTTCCTTTTAAGAATGAGATCCCAGTTTTCTAATGGATTCTGGTGAAGACAGAACATTTGGTCTTGGACAGCTACAGGCTATAAGCTACTCAACTATGCTATTTGATATATTATTTTTAAAACTGGGTATGACTAGTAATATCCCATCATCAAATTGAATACTGAATATAGAAATTGTTTGCAAAATCAGGTCACACACACTACCATTGTCTACATTGCAATGAATTCCTTAGTCTATACCTGTGGATGGCCTCATGAGTAGTTTCCTGTGACCATTTGAGTAAAAACACTCATGCCTGGTTTTACATGAAATGCTGTCATAAACTGGAATTGTTAGTAGTGTTACAGTTCTAGATGGGAGTGGCCCTGAAAGACACTAGAGAGTTTAGTTTCTTTGAGACCAGAACACTGAGCATACCAATTTGCTATTTACTTTGCTTAAAAGGAAATTTGGCCTGAAATCATGATCTACACTAATTTCTAGGCAGTAGTCATTGTCTGGTTCTAGTTGGGAAAGATCAAGATTAGAATATTGGTGACAAGAAGGTGACAAGGATGGGTTGGTGTTGATGGATCTCTAAGAATGAGTTTAAAAGATGAAAGCAATTATATCTCATGCAAGACTTTCACTGTAGTTTTGCTCTTAGTAATCAGGTAGGCAGGATGGCTCATAACTCTCAGTCATTCTCCTTTATTAACCAGTATAGAATTTAATCAGTGGGCTCATGAACAACCCAGGCATGGTGGCAGAGATAGATGTTATGCTCGCTGTGGGCTCCATGGCATGAATGTCCCCTCATTGGATCTGACTTGCTTACTATTATTGCTAAATGCCCAATTTTTTAAGCAAAGTACCCAATCCTGAACACCAATCTGGCAACTAACCTTAAGGGTGTTCTAGGTACCCGGTAACTAGATCAACTAAATTTGGCCCCCCTACCATCAGTGAAGAAATCAGATTTCTCACTATTAGAACATATATGCATAGTCTGGATTTGAATTTTATTTTTCTTCTCTTTATTCCTTTGCATCACCATCTGTGAGTTTACTGAAGGTCATATACACTGTCAGAGTAAACATATTACCTCCAAATTCACTTCCCGGTGAAAGTGACAAAGCAATGGGATGATTCCCAAGGGATTAATGGACACTAGCTTGTACCCCATCATTCAGAAAATGCTGGCCTCATAGGATGATTCAGTGACCTAATAAAAACCCAGCTGTGACATGAGCTGGCAGTTATCACTTTGCAGTTTTACATGCTATTTTACAAAATGTGCTGTGTGGTCTGTGTACTTGTTATTGGCAGATTTATAAAGAAAAAGTCCAAAATGTCCCTCAAGTATCACTACTTCTTTTTTTCACCAGGAGTAGTTATTCAAACTTTTCTTCACTTTAATGAAATAATCTTGTATATGTCCAAGAATCTTTCCCCAACCATTTTTTTTAAAACAAGATCTTGTTCTGTCACTTGGGCTAGATAGAGTGCAGTGGCGTCATCATAGCTCACAGCAACCTCAAACTTCAGGGCTTGAATGATGCTCTTGCCTCAGCCTCCCAAGTTGCTGGGACTATAGGTGTGTGCCACCACCACACCTGGCTAATTTTTCTATTGTTTTGTAGAGATGGGGTCACTCTAGCTCAGGCTGGTCTTGAACTCCTGGCCTCAAGCAATCCTCCCATCTTATCCTCCAAAAGTGCTAGGATTATAGGTGTGAGCCACTGCACCCGGCCCTCTCCTCTTTTTTGCTTAAGTTTTTCAATTGGTTTCAATTGCTTGCAGCTGAAAGATTCTTAGTGAATATACCCTACTACTAAAGTCTTCTTTTTTTAAAAAAATAGCTATATGAGAAGCCCTTATAATCATTTCAAGGCAAATAAATGGTTGACAATTTACTGAGAGTTTGACAGATGTTTTAGTGTCTACCCAGTGTCTACTATTCTCTACTTTGTTTCTAAAAGAAATTCTGATGTTACGTAAGAAATCGAGTATTCAGCTAAAAAAAAAAATTATATTGGCCAGCCTCTTTTGCAGCTGGAGATAGCTAAAGAGGGACATGGCTCTGGCAATGTAATATAAGTAGATGTTTCTTTCAGGAAAGCTTTGAAAGGAAGTAATAAACCTCTTGCCCTTTGCATCCACTTATTTTTCCTGCCTGGAATGCAGTTGAAGGTGAAGCAGCTATCTTGTGCCATGGATCAACAATGTAAAGCAAAGCTATTTGCTAAGGATGACAGAGCAGAAGAATAGGAGTTGAGACACTGATGTCCTTGTGAAGCCCTTGGACTAACCCTGGATTGCCTACCTCTGGACGTACTCTAATCAGAGAAGAGTTTATCCCTCTTTGATTAAACCATTATAATTTGTGTTCTGTTCCACTCTACTGAATGCAATACTGAACTGACGTATACAACTTCTCTTCTTTTTATTACAGTTTCAGGTTAATAAAAAAACAACTTTGCATTTCCACATGGATGACAGAACTATGCAGGTGATTTGAGGATATTTAAAGTCAAATTTATGACCATACTTACAAGGGTTCAAATAACTAGTAAGTTTTGTTAAGATTGCTACAATTTTAGCCAACAAAAAGAACACAGATGAGGAATTTAGGGCAAAGTAAGTTTTGATCTGTCAATTCTAGGCACATTTGTATATCTTTAATTTATTTTCCCAAACATAGAAATTTCCTCATTATTTTAAAGTGCTCTCTTTTCTGTTACCAATGAAGTCTGTCATTACCAGGGAATGCGTTTTTCCCTCTAGTGGTGCTGATGGATTTGTGTTTTACCTTCTACTCTGCAGAACTGTCTGCAGATTTCCTTCAGGAATATTCACATAGGCCTTTATAAGCAGTTGTTAGTCTGCTGTGAAGATTTTTTCCAGGGCTGACCCAAGGGTCTTGTCTTTTAGTTTTCTCTTGATCTCTTTCTTACTAAATAATCTTAGAGATTTTGTGCATGGCCATTTGGGGGTTTTCCATTCTAGTTTTACAAGGATTTCGTGTCAATATATCTACCATGTCAAAACCAGAAATGTAAACTTCAAGAGTCCCAGGAGCTAACCCTGCAAAATCTAGGCCGAAGTCTAGACACAAGTTTGAGCATCACAGAATCCTAGAATTAGAGGGGGACTTTTGGGATTATGTCACTTAAATCCTCATGTCAAAATACTTAAACAAAGACTAAGAAGTTAGAGGACCTACCCTGCACTATAACTAGTGTCAGAGAGCTGAGAATAGAACTTTAATTTCTGAGAACAAAAACTTAATTTCCAGTGTGGTGCTCTTTCTAAGACCTTACACTACTCTTTCCTTCTCTATTCAGGCCTTTTCTCCTCATACCTGGTTTCTCTTTGAACTTCCTCCCATGTGACCGTTTACAGCCAATCCTACTTCCTTTGAACTTTTCTCACTTATGCCAGAAAGAATTTACATCTAGTTGTTCAAACTTGGTGCATTTGTTTTGCATGTATCGGAAGTTGGCTAATAACAGTCAGAAGTTGGCTAATACTACGATACCCCTCTCCTGAGGCTACGCTTCCTTGTCAGTGTGATATGACAGCCTTCTTTAGCATGGAGAGCTCAGAGTCTTACCAAGAATTTCCTTCCTTTGCACTGCCACTCCTCCCTGTATTTTAAGAACTATCATTTCAGTTTCTTATGGCTGCTGTAATAGGAAGCCACAAACTTGTTGGCTTAAAACACAAATTTATTCTCTTGAAATGGTTTTCACTAAGCTGAAATCAAGGTGTCAGCAGGGCTGTGCACCGTCCAAAGGCTCTAGGGAGAATCTGTTTCCTTGTTCTTTTTATCCTCCAGTATTCCTTGGCTTGTGGCTCCTTTTTCTATCTTCAAAGCACATTGCTCCAATCTCTGCTTCCACATCCTCTCAAATGAATCTCTCTCTTCCTTTCTCTTACAAGGACATCTGTGATTACATTTAGGACCCAGTGGATAATCCAAGGTAATCTTCCCATCTCAAGATCTTTAAGTTAATCACATTTGTAAAAGTCACTTGGCCACATAAGGTAACATTCGTAGGTTCCAAAGATTAGAGCCTGAATATATTTGGGGGCTGTTATTCAGCCTATCATACATATGCAACATGTGAGTACATGTTCTGAACACAGTTTAGGCCCCAAGATTAAGGTATTTATAAAGGCCAAAGTATCTGCCTGCATTTTAAAACTTGATCTGAGAAAGATGATTCTATCTTTGTCAAGATGGCAGAATCTATGCTGTGTAAAATTCAGATCACTTAGCAATTGTATTTTTCTGCCATAAGAAACAGAGAAAATGATTCCAGGTGGGAAGGAGGGGAGGGAGAGAGAGAGAATAAATGATGAGGAACATGTAGCAGGAAGAGAGTAGGAGCTCTACCGTGAGCCTAGTTCCATTCTTGAGGCTCATCTGAGTCTCTGCTATTACTTTGGTCAGTTGATTAATTCATGATTTCTATGTGATACCTTAATATCTTAACAAAAAATTCCTTTTCTTCCCCCCAAGTCTGGTTTTGGCACTCTCAATTAAGAATCTTAACAAATGCAAGAATATAGAGACAGAGAGCGAACATGGCTGTTACCAGGTTGGAGAAGTCAAGACTTGTAGATAAGAATCTAACTTTGCATCTGTTGGCACTGGATATTGGGCAAGCTGGGAGCTGACTACTGGGATGTGAGATAATACAGCTTCTAGAATGCTTGTCAATGTAATATTCCGGCTTCAGTAAATGGTACGAAAAGGTCCAGGTGCTGTTTAATGAAAGCAAGTGATATTTGCAGCCAAAAGGTCGGGAGGGAAACTTTTGTGGCATTAAAATAATAGTTCTTTCTATTCCCTGAAGCACTGTTACTTAATCTCTTGAGGATTCTATAGTTAAAATTCTTTTCTTTTTTTGCAAAAGGACTGGCATTTCATCAGGCAGGAAAAGTCTAATAAAGTAAAGGAAGAGGAGAACATGGAGAAGGTCTTAGTCTTCTTGAAATTCTCTAACTTTGGACAACATCCTTGTGGTTGCTTTGGAAATTTTCTTTAGAACTCAAGTAAGCAGTCTTACTCCAAAGGTCATGTGACAGGCCTTCTTGATTCTCACTTTTCAATTGCAAACCTCTCTGGAAATGGCTCCAATTTAAGCTGATGTTAGTGATCCCTTACCCAGTAGTAGACAGCCACCCAGAGGAAGAACAGGAAAGAAAAGGTGCATAGGCAAAGGGGGCTGACAAGGCTGGTGGTGTTGGGGCAGCGACAGGATTCCCTCCGCATGGTATTGTCTGATGTTGGCTGTCCTACGCATAACCATCTCGTATGTTTAATGCTCAAGGCTGGAAATCCATATTCTTTTTGAACTTGATAAATAGAAATCAAATTTTGTTTTTAATGCATATAGTCCTGCATGTTAGTGGGATTTGAGAGACTTCTAAACTGAAGAGGAGAACTTTGATGGCATGCCCAACAGCAAGTCTGAGAGTATGTATGACACCTTCTTAACCCGAGAACTTCCTGATTTCGCAATGCGTTTAACTTCCCAGGTTTCTCAGGAGGCAATCAATAATCCCTATCTAATGCAGAATGAATTATGGCATCCAGGACACTGGAAAACCAAAAGGGATTCTGTCTCTTATGGAATAAAGGGGATGGAGAAGATTGCCAAGGCGCAGGGGCGAGGCATGCCTGTGCAGAGGGAGTGCAGTTCGGGCAGAGTTGGGGGGGGACTATGACAAAGAGTTCAGGGCAGTGAGGGGAGTGGAAATCCTTTGAAAGAAATGGAATGACAGCACAATTCATTTTTCCCAGGAGGAGGCCAATGCCCTTTGCAAAATAGTGCGATATAAGAGTTTGATTTTTCTCCTTGTTTCTTGTGTGTGACGGGGACTGCTCATTGCTAGGGCTTACATTATGTTAGGTCAACCGACATGGCATTTCTTAATAAGGGGCGAGTCCTTCATGTATTTTTGGTAGTGCACCAGTGACAAAATCCCTCCCAGTTTAGCAGAAAAATACTTCAAGAGTAAATTGTCAGTATCAGCGTACTTGTGCGGCTTCGGGGCTTAAGTGAACAGCAGCCACGGCCAGGCCTCGACATGGCTTCAGGCACCTTAAAAAAAAGCAGCCAAATGAAAGCCACATATATGAGGGGAGGGAAGCCTTCCTACCCCAGCAGGGAGATACCTTGATTAAAGCACAGTCTGACCTTCCTGCTTCATCTCCACGGAAATTGAGACACATTTCCTAAGTGGCAGGACTTCACGGAATCGTAATGAGCAAGGACCAGGATGCTTTGCGTTAAATTTCCGTCTTCATTCCTGGAGCAGGCAAAGGAGAAAATAAGAGAAGGTCTCTATTATTTGTTATCAAAAGAACAATGCAGCCCTCCCCTGTTTCTTTTGTGCAGAGACAGAATTATCTGTGGAACAAGTAATTCATTCCTGGACCCTTTAGATTGCTTCTCTGCACAGCTGAATTCTTAGGTTATTATCGTTTAGTGGATGCCAATAGTTTGAAGGGAAATTTTCTATTCTAAGGGTGATATGTATTTGTAAATAATTCACTCTGGGAAAACAACCCAAACTTCAGGGAATTTAAAACAAAAGCAAAACCCAGCAAAACAAATCTTTTTCATAGTTAATGAGGGTAAAATAAACCAGAGGATTTTAGTTGTAGGTTGTTTGATGTTTCATTAAGTCACAATTACTTATATTACAAAATGCCCAAATGGTCTATGCAATCAGTAAGACTTGAGATTAAAACAATTTCCATTAATTTGGAAAATACTTCCACTGCAACTTGTATTTTTTCTTTAGGCATATTAAAATCAAAGAATTAATAAAAACTGAGTTCTTATGTTATTAATACCCCCCATTTAACTTTATTTTCCATATGAACTAAAGAACCTATCACCTTTGGGGTACTTAATGAAAAATAAAACATTGTACTTTAATATTTGATTTGGAAGTAAGTTCCCAAAGAAATTGTATAGAAGCTGTATATCCATCCATCATATTTTTACATAAGCAGCGCATGGTTGCTATAAGATTTTGGTGAGTATATACTTACCCAAGAAAGGAAGATAGATTTTCTGAATGTAAACAATGCTTATGAAAAAGAAAAATTCTACCAGTTTGTGTAGAATGAGGTTACATAATCTCAAACAGCTCTCAACTGTCTTTATTGTTATTGTACACGTTCTTTTATGCCATGTCAGGTCTGTGTTTCTGCAAATGGTGAGCGTGTGTCCAATAAAATCTCACCTGTGCCTGCACAGAGGAGGAATGTTCACATCAGTGTTCCCAGATGAAACCAAACATGTTTGTGTTTAGCAGACATCGGCATGAAAGAGAAAAAAAGGAATCTCAAATGGAGAATGAAAGCAAAAACCCACCCAGCAATTCATTTTCAAAACTGAAGACGTGCTGCCCTCTTGTGGAAACCTGTAGAGTTGACATGAGCAGCCTGGCTTGAGTTGTTTTTTATTTTCCTAGACAAGACCTGGTTTTAAGTGGTCCACTTGATCAAGCTCTCAGAACGATATCTGAAAATTTTGGTGGCATCCATACATTGTCCTAATCTTTTTGACCTATCCTCTTGATGCAGAGTCAAATCTACACCTGAAGGCTAGATATTACCATTGTTCTTTGGAAAAAAAAAATCTTTGATCCATTTTTTTTCCTGAAAGAGTGTCCGTTCCTTTCCTTCAACCCCCTCCTCTTCCTCTATCTGGCTTCCGTGTCTTTGAGGTGATATTGTGAATAGAGTTGACAGCTCTTTTGGTCATATAAACTGGAGAAATCTGGATATTTCAGGGTTTTATTTTAATAAAAAGTAATTGTGTACAAAAATTGGAATAGTGGTAAGCAACTAAAAGCTAAGAAAAAAAATTGGTATCAACAGCTGAAGAGAGGTAAGAAAAATGAAATGAAATAATAAAATTATCTTTTTATTTATTCTCCCTACCCCTCCCTTAAACTGTCACCTCAACCCTCAGGACATTGACTTTCTCCCTCATTCACAGAAGAGGTGGGGACACCTGTTACCTGAGAGTTGCTGTATATATATTATTAATATTTGCCCATTTTTGGCTGGGTAATTTGTATTCTTTATACATATTCTAGATTCTGATCCTTTGTGTTTTGTGTATAATGAAAATACTTTTACTTAATCTGTTACTTATATTTTAATTTCATTATGATGCTTTTTGCAACACTTTTAAAAATTTTGCTCTTTGCAAAGTCTTAAATATTGACATTGTTAAAATAATTACTATTTTCTTCTGCATCTTTTAAGAAGACCTTCCTTGTACCTAAGGAAAAAACATATATAATCTTATATTTTCTATATGAAACTTTTTAATTCAATATTTTCATTCATTCCATTGATATTATCCCAACATCTGCTATGGGCACCTCTAAGTACATAATTATTTCACATACTTATTTTATAGTGGATTTACTTTATAGCGAATTTAAAAACATGATACATAAAGATTCTCAAAAAGGAAAATTTCAGGTACACATTTAGTGCAATATAGAAGGAAAATTTGGATGATAAAGAAAATGTTTACTTTCCTTTAAAATGAATAAAAATGGTTAGGCAAAAATATATAGTCATTGAATTTTTGTAATAGCCTAGGCAATAATACTTATATTATTCTAGTCCACATTATTTGTAATTATGTGCTATTCAATTTTTTAAAGCATTTTGGCAGCGGACCCTTATCTAAATTTTGATCATTCTGATTGGCTGTTTGCTAAAATTAAGAAGTCATGTCCTGAAATTCAGTCTGACATTCATGATGAGATATGATAAGGTGGTCACCTGTCACCATTCTCTTTCGATATTGATAGAATCTCCCTGGCTTACTAATGAGAATTACAGACAAATTTTACTAGATGAATTCTAAAAGGGCAGACTGAAGAATTAACAGTGTTTTGTAGGAATAAAATAAAAAGCCACTATCCTCCTTGACCAGTAAATGAATGCCACTAGGTGATTTCTACTGAGTTTTGGCACCTGCAATCCTGTCTCAATTAGTGTTGATTTTAGTGGAAGGATAAGGACCAATTATCGGAGACTCAGTGATAGTTCTTTGTCCTTGGGTGCTCAGGTGGTTTAGTGCTGCTGAGTTCATCCGTGACATTACTGAAATGACTGGAGACTTAATTCCATGCCAAAACCAGCACTGAAAAGAGTTAGGGTCCAAACAGGAAAAGCACAGAAAGCCAAGTAAGCAGGTACCCAACGATCCCATGGCCCGACAGCAGGCGTGTGGTACTGATGCATGTTCTCTCTAGTCTGGGAAAAATGCGTTTCTCAAGTTTAAGGTTTTACAGGGCTGCACTTTGCTTCTAGCTTTTAGTGCACCCAAAAGGAATGGTGACATAATCTCAATTGCTGGGATCCTAATTTTAATTCACAGTAGTTTTCTTTGGTATAAAAGGGTGAGCCATTCAATTAGCATAAAATAAAGTGGTGTCTTGGGAGGCAGAGGAGTGAAGAAGGAACATGATCAGTCTGCCATCTTGAATTGCAAATTGGTGTCTTTGTTTATCTTCCCTTTCCCTTCCATTTCAAACAAGAAAAGCAGTTCCAAGCATTTTTAAATTTATTTTTAATAATTTATTTATTTTTTATTATTTCAGAATATTATAGGGGTACAAATGTTTTGGTTACATGGATTGCTTTTGTACTGCTTGGGTCAAAGTTCTAAGTGTGCCCATAGCCCAGAGAGTGTACACTGTACCCATTAGGTATGATTTCACCCATCCCTCCTCCCCACTCCCACCTGCTTGATTTCTGTTGAGCTTTACTTCCATCTGCGCACATGAGTGCTGATTGGTTAGTTCCAATTTAATGGTGAGTACATGTGTTTGTTTTTCCATTCTTGTGATACTTCAGTTAAGAGGATGGACTCCATTTCCATCCTGATTGCTGCAAAAGATATTAATCCATCTTTTATGGCTGAGTAGAACTCCCTGGTATACATATACCACTTTTGATTAATTCACTCACGAATTGATGGACACTTGAGTTGATCCCACATCTTGTGATTGCAAATTGTGCTGCAATAAACACTCTAGTGCAAGTGTCTTTTTGATAAAATGACTTTTTTTTTCATTTGGGTAAATACCCAGGATTGGGATTGCTGGATCAAATGGTAGGTCTACTTTCTAGTTCTTTGAGAAATCTCAAAGAACTATTTTCCATAAAGGTTATAATAGTTTGCAGTCTCACCAACAGTGTGTAAGTGTTTCTTTCTCTCCACATCCATGCCAGCATCTGTCGTTTTGGGACTTTTTGATAAAAGCCATTCTCACTGGGATTAGGTTATATCTCATTGTATTTTTTGATTCACATTTCTCTGATGATTAGTGAAGTTGAGCATTTTTTCATGTTTATTGGCCATTAGTCTATCTTCTTTTGAAAAGCTTCTGTTCATGTCTTTTGCCCGCTTTTTAATGGGGTTATTTGATTTTTTTTCTTGCTGATTTGCTTGACTTCTTTGTAGATTCTGGATATTAGCCTTTTATCAGATGTGTAGCATGTGAATATTTTCTCCCATTCTGTAGGTTGTCTATTTGCTTTGTTGATTTTTTTCGTGGCTGTGCAGAAGCTTTTTTAATTTAATCAAGTGCCATTTCTTACCAGGCATGTGAGCCAACACCAAGTGAAGATGATTTAGAAACCAGAGGAGATGGTCATCACAAGACCACATTGAATCCAGTCCACTCACTGACGAGGACTGGTTCAATGAGGACCTGATTAAAGAAAGTCAAGTATGAAAGGGAGGGAGCTATACAAATGAAAATGCACACTTGATAGAAGAGCCTCATCATTTTTTATTTCCCATTATCAGTCTCATCTGTAAATCCTAAATATTTCCCCTTTT
>CAUYRT010022985.1:0-85585 GCA_963574885.1 Lepilemur ruficaudatus
AATGGGAAAACAACCACCACATATACTTACTATTAAACTGGAACTAACTGGTGAACACACACATGCACAGAAGGAAGGAAAATTCAGTGGAGATAAAGCAGGGGACAAAGGGGGAGGAGAGGATGGGCAAAAACCTACCTAACAGGTACAATGAACACTATCTGGGTGATGGGTACACTTATAGCACGGACTCAAGCATAACAAAATCAATACATGTACCCAAAAACATTTGTATCCCCATAATTTTTGAAATAAAAATAAATAAAATGTACAAAAATCCTAAAAATACAGTATTTTCAGCCTTGAGAAAAGCCTGGAATTATTGGAATAAAAATGAAAGAGTGTATATAACCTTATTTTATATAATTTCACTTTCAAGCAGACTTTATGAAGCATTTTATTTTGTATAGAAATTTTGAAATAGCCTAAAGGCTTTCTTTGACCAGCTGTATATTCTATCTGTTAAATGTCCTCAGAGTGAAAAGATTCCCTCAGCAGAGGCACCTGCAGGATGTGCAACGATTCATTTTTACTCTGCGTATCGGATCCGTGGAAGCATCAGCTCTACTGGCTCATCATTTACATTCACAATGGACATCTGGAGCCAGCAAAATGAAACATTAGACTTGTTTGTGTTGTCAAATTAAAAAGGAAAAAGAGAATGGTTTAAAGTTCTGAGAGTCTGTGTAACATTTAATTATGCTTTCGACTGCAGTCCAATCAAAAATATGCTTTTGCAGGAAAATGGGCACTAAGAAAAAACATGCTTTGCTATTCAGATTGTTGTTAGGTCAACCTCCCAATTCACAAGCTTAGAGAAAAGCAGCCACCACAGCGGTTACAGAGTTCCTCTGAGGAAGCCAAAGAGCTCCACCAACAATCTCGACAGGACTCTTTCCTCTGCACTTCCATGAAATGTTATTATCTCTTCTCTCCTGACTGAGGAACTAGAGACTGTCAAGCCAACGATGTTTAAGAAGTTAACTAGATCTGCAAGGTTGTGCTGTCAATAAACCTACATGCTAGATCTCATAGCATAAATTCAAATCCAATACAAACGACTAGGTACATATTTGAAAAAGGAATGTTACACATCTCAAAGAATATTTTGATGATTGTTTATGGAAATTTTGTTTTCTTTCAGAACTTTTTAAAGAGAATTTTAGTAATTTTCAAAATCACTGCTAAGAAAGAAAAACACCTTGCTGTAAAAAAAATGGGGGCAGTAATAACAACTGGCTTCTTTTTAATGAACTGTATACTCAGTAATACTAGTGAGATTGTTTCAGACATTAGGCCATTTCTGGCCTACTTTAATTGGATTCAAATTAATTCAATCACCTGTCTGCTGAGGGTCTCACAAGAAAGACTTCAATAGGCAGATAATGGCATTGGTGAAGAGTGTTATTCTAGTTTATCCAACCATCACATAAACATTTATTGAGTTTTTACTGTTTATTACACCATATTAAATAACAGGGGAAATTCAAAATGGAGCTTACAATCCAGCTAGAAAGAAAGAATACAATGAATAGAAACAAGAGAATTGTTTCTTAATGCTCATATTTCACAGAGAAGTTTTATACAAAGTGAATTTTAATTAATGATATCCCAACCTCTAACTCTCACACTCTCTCTCCACACACACACACACACACAAATCATAGATGGACCCACTGGGACAATTTTAAAAATTGTCTGAAAGAAAATTGCAATTTTTCTGAAAGAAAATTACATTTTTAAAATAAAATAGACTCCTAAAAAGGCAGGTATTGAAAGAAAATTGAAACAAATTAATAACCATGAGGCTAGATACCAAATTTCCAAGATAAGTATAAGAGAACATACGAACACTATGCAAAACTTTGTTACATTATAATTGCCACATGCTGTTTATATTTAAACTATTATTAAAAATACTAGTACTTTTGAATAAATCTGTCATTGTCCTGAGTGAATGTACTTCTGAATTCACATTTAATTCTAAATTCTTTCAACATTATACCAGACCTCAATTTTTAATCCATATTACCTGGTAACACCTCTGTGAAGCACCATGTATTTCTATGTAGCAAATGACATGGGGCTGGCACAAAGTTCAGGCTTGAAAATCTGTTCCTCACTTATTCATATTTTTTGACATACTAACAACTAGTCCTTATTTTTTTTAATTCAGAAGAGTATTTAGATTCTATTCTTAAAAGTGTTTTTTCTTAAGTTTTGCTCCCTGTACACAACATGGAGATGTTAAAATAGCAGGATGTCTTTGCCAACGTAGGATATTGCTTGTGATTAACCTGCTCATGCCTAAATGTCAACCATCAGCATAAGGGACTCATCAGGTGATGGCCGTAGTGGATATGGGAGGCTTCTCCTCAGTACAGCTGCGCTCCTGCCAAGCAGATGTGGTGATCACCCTAACCTGCGGTTTGCCACCCAGGAAGTCCAAGCAGATCTCCTGGCAAGAAAACAGGTCTGAAAGCCAAAATGTACCATGAAAAATTATTGTTTTATTTCCTCCTATGGTTATAACCCCCAAGTGGTTATATCATGGAACATGGATTGTATTTCTCCACCCTTTCCTTATAACTTCTCATTAGCAGGATGGAAGAAGCAAC
The DNA here is from genome assembly GCA_963574885.1 of Lepilemur ruficaudatus. Taxonomy (NCBI): domain Eukaryota; kingdom Metazoa; phylum Chordata; class Mammalia; order Primates; family Lepilemuridae; genus Lepilemur; species Lepilemur ruficaudatus. The sequence continues at coordinate 2,619 of CAUYRT010022985.1, forward strand.
TGTAAAGCTGAAGCTTACTTCTCTCCTCTGGCTCAAAGTTTTATTCTCAAATTTCTGATCACATCGGAATCACCTCGAGGGCCTGCTGGGCCTCACCCCCAGAGTTCCTGATATGGGGGTCTGCGTGCAGCCTGGGACTTTGCATTTCTAATGTGTTTCCTGGTGTTGCTGCTCCTGCCGCTGCCTTAACAATCAGGCTTTGAGAACCACTGCTGGTCCCATGGCTTTTCTGCTTAGGTTAAGATCATACAGAATCCAATTGTCACTTTAAGTCACAAAACACAGTCTCAATACAGATATTAAAAGTGTCCAGGCCAAGACATTAATCTCAGTTCAATATAAGAGCTCTCCAGTGTTCCCTCATGAGAGCCAGGCACACTGGTGGGCTGTGTGCCTTCTGGGAAGCAGGTGTCGGCAGTCTCTGCTCTCTCCCGCCACTCATTTCCTCGCCCACTTGCAAACTGTTGGTACATACCCTACTAGTCAAGGGGGAGCGATGAAGAGGGAAAAAAATAAGGGAAATAAGATTAGAAAGTTCTTAGTTAGCTGCTGCCTGTCACTGTCTTAACTGGCTTTGTGCCTGGCAGATGTGGAGAGCCAGCTCTGCTTCCCTGGCTCTTTTGTGGCTCCTTTTGGAGGCCCCAACCTGTCTAACCAAAGCCCCAGGGACCATGGCGATGTCTTTGTCGATTGGTGGCTGTTCTCTATGCCCCTGCTTCTCTGAAAATCCACTCAACTCAGATTCTTACCATGAGAAAATGCCCACCCTCCCTGAAGGTTCCCTTGGACAGCTTTTGAAATAGTTGCAGGCCAAGTCTCTCTCTCTCCGGACCCATGTCAGGGAAAATGCTCACACCTTCCTTGCTCTAGTATCAATGGGGCTGTTATCACTCCCCAAATGCAGCTCTCTTTGGGCACATTCTCACTCTCTACTCTGGTGCAGGCCACACTGACTTCTCAGGCCCCAGTGCAAAGTATATGCCACCTGTAAAGAACATGTCAGGTCATCTTGCGATCATGAGGAAAGGCCAAGAAATACAGAGACTTTAGCCCTCAATGCTGAAATGAGAAATCATCGCTAGTATCTGACCACTGCTGTCTTCTTATTACAGGTGACAAATAAGCCCCTATTTGTTTATGCCACTGTTAAGGTTTATGTGATAGCCAAATAAATTCCCAGCCAATAAGGGGAGAATGTATTTAAGGTAAATTGTCATTATTTTTGCCTAGGGCCAATCTTGTTTACAAATAGAATTTACCACATCTCAAATCTGCTAGGAATCTCTAGGTTTTCTTTCTCCACTGCAGTTTGTGTCCCAAAGAACATGGGTTGATAATTCCTTCTCTGCCACTGATTGTGTAGCCTGGGGAAAAACACCTAACCTCTCTGTGCCTCAGTTTCCTCATCTGAAAAATATGGATAATAGCACCTGGTTGTGAGGATTTTTTTTAGAAAAGGTAAATAAAGTTCTTAGAATACACAGACGCAGACACAGACACACACACACACACAAGAATACAAGTCAGGTCTCTAATTAGTTCTGTGGAGCCTCCTCCTCACCAGAGCTCAAAGTGAGGGGACGACCATTATCTCTACTGCCCCTCAGAAGTGATAGGATAGGGCAGGTCTCAAAGCACAACTTTCTCCTAAAAAGTCCTCGCCGCTAAAAGAATCTTCAACATTCTTCATTCACTTCTTTCTTTCACTTCCTTCCTACATGTTCAGAGCCTTCCTACCTGCTATCATTCCCTTTGAAAGTCTACATTTGGTCTGGCATCTCACTAGAAATTTCCTGTCTTTTTTCTCTTCCAGGTGCCTCAGCCAAAACTCTCTACCGTAACATCCTGTCACAATCAGAATCTTGTGTCTTCTTGAACCAACCTAGATGCAATGCCCAGCCCCAAGAATTTGTGTTCTCCAGCTGGAGCCTATTCACTTATGTAAATGCCTTGGGGAGCAGTGTAGATTTTACTGACTATGTAACAAGGATAGATGAAGAGCCGTGTATCAAATCCACACCTGTGCGTCCCCCTGATAGCCTCCTTCAGCCATTTCCCTTCCCCAAAGTCCCTGTCAACTGAGGGCTCTGTCTCTTGTCATTCCTCATCACTCTGGCTTCAACGTCTCTTTCCCTCCTTCCACCCTCCAGATTCCCCCATGAGAACGGCAACTCCCTCTCTCTCCATCATTACGCACAATAGTTTTCTTCATGCAACCTGGGCCTAGCAGACATCAGGTTCCTGGAGGTTCAGCTTTTTCCTAGCAATCATTTCTCAATAAGATTGAGTAGGAGCCCCTACATGTTTCCTGTTTTTACTCCTTATTGTTGTAACTACAACATCTCATGTAACCAAAAGGAAAAATGCTGTTAGTGAAATATTAGGAAAGTTAAGATTATAGATGATGAAATTGGGGTGCAGAGCTCTTAAGCTACCTGACCAATTTCATGAAGCAGAGAAATGGTTAAATTTACTTCTGGGGTTTCAAGGTGCATTTTATTATGAAACAGTGAATTTCATGCCAGTATGTCTTATCCATGGCCCCCTTCCTATTTACCCAGGTGTGTCCTGACAGGCTGATACCAGAGACAAATGGGTACAAACTGATAAGCCTGGCCCAGGAACAGGGAAGACTTAGTCTCAACCTACCAGAATCAGCACTCCAAGAAGAAATGTCATTGCTTTGTAGCCAAAGCAGCTGCTATCATCAACTGTACTGGCCACCATTTTAAAAGATTGATTTCAAATTGCTTGTTCTAAGTTCCCACCAATTAACTCAGACTGACACAGGTTTGCAGCATATTGAAATGAGAGGGGGCAGCTGTCCTCTCCTGCAGAGGAACAAGGGATTTGCTTCTGAAGCTGCTATTAGCATTAATGGGAGTTGTGAATTTACTTTGTCTCTTTTCAGTGGGAGGAGAGAGCTGGCTGGATGATGAATGCAGATAAGATTATTCTATTCAAAGCCTTCCTTGCAATTTCTATTAAGTAGCCATGGTTTATCTCCTTGTATGTCTTTATGAACCAAATTTTGCTCAAAAGTCATAATGCTTTAGATTATCAGCTGTATCAGGTAATGTCACCAATGATAAGTGCCTGCTGTTAAAATAAATGTTGTGCTCTGTTCTGCATCTCAACTTGTTTTTAATGCAGACTCCTAGGGGCATGTGCAACAGTGGGAATCCATTTATCGGCACAAAACAGCCTCTTGTTTACACAAGATCACTTGGTAATCATGCAGCCTGTGTTCCAGAAGTCAAGAAAAATAATAAGTGTGGCTCAATCTGCAAGGCTAAAACAAGGCGGCTGTCTTTTGACAATCAAGCGCTATTTATGAAGATTAATGTGGCTTTTGATAGACTGCCAAACCACCACAGAGGCCACAGTGAGAACAAGGCCCACTGAAGACCTTTTGGGCTCTTCATTTTCATAAAGACTCTTCACAGGGCATGTGGAGCAATTTCTTAATAATTGGAAATCAAATGTATTAAATGCAAGCCTAGCTAAGTGTTCTCCCTGAAAGCCCAAATAATCTCATTTTTCCTCTTTTTCATACCAAAGAAATCATGGTCTGCAATCATAAAAGATAAAGATACCTTTTTTACTATAAACCTCAATGTCCCAAAATATTTGCGCACTTTTTCTGAATTTAAATATATGCTCCTGGTAACCTCTTGTGTGACATGGCTTCAGAAATGCCACAAAGCCCTGCCAGCTCCTTTCTGTTCACCTTCTTGCCTGGATGCAATGGGATTAAAGTAATATTTTCAAGCTAAGCATTGGGACAGTCCTACATGTGTCTCTCATGCTCCTACACACCTCTGGGGTGTACCAGAACTGAAAGGCCATTACTGATCTTTATACTGGGCCTTTTTATCAGGGCTGTGTCACATCGAGCAACCTTGAGAAATGAGGTAACCTCTCTCCCCATATAAAGGGCAGGTTTGCTTACTACTTGCTATAAGGATTGAATTTCCCCAAGTTAATATTCTTCGGGTATAATGCAATCTCACTGCATGTGAAGCATCCATCTGCCTCCCATCACATGAGACTTGGAGCAAGGGGAACTGATGAAAACATACTGAAAATCATACTGCTTCCTGTGTCATAAGTATTAAAGTCCTTTGTCTCTGACAAAGTAGTCTCATGTCTTCTACCAGCATCCATGAAACAATAAAGTAGTTTATTAGCTTGTAAGTAGGGTCAAATCAAATTCCAGGCCTAACACTAAGATTTACTATCTGTATATGATATAGATATCCAGAAAAACAGTGGCAAAATAAGAAAAGAAAACCCTTTCCATCAACAAATTAACATTGAATTCTTTCTCTTTCTCTTTCCTCTTCCTTCCTTCCTTTCCTTTCTTTTTTTTTCCTTTTCTTTCCTTTCCTTTCCTTTATCTCCTCCCATTCTCAGTTCATGTGGTTCAGGTAGGTCAAACTCCTTTTCTTCTCAACTCCAGAATTAGAAATATGGTCCAGCCTGGCTATGAGAAGTATTTCATCCTCCTGTTCAGAGCAGTTGGTTCAGGAATGTGGCTTAGCTAAGTGTTAATAAAAGAGTCTCAATGTATTGAACATCAACTACAAACACGGATTGGTCTAGCAGCTGCAAATATATTTGGAAGCAAAACAAAAAAGATTCTTTTTTGGAGGAGTTTACATACAAGTGGAATTTTTCTGTACTATCAGGAAAAAGCTGCTGTCCTTGAGCTATGGTTGCTAAACTGGTACAATATAAAACTAAAGCTGTAGTGACCAACCTTGTCTCCTCACTGCAAGATCCTACTCAATAATAAACTCACCTCAGAGGAAAGCAGATGACAAGATTGATCCCTGGTGATGCATTTTTATGTATTTTAATTGACAAATAAAAATTGTATATATTTATGTCATATCTGATGTTTTGAAATATGTATACATTGTGGAATGGCTAAATTGAGCTAATTAACACATACATTACCTCATACACTTATAATTTTTTGTGGTGAGAACACTTAAAATATACTCATAGTCATTAATCATAGTCACCATGTTGTACGATCAATCTCTTGAACTTATTCCTCCAATCTAACTGAAATGTTGCCTTGATGACCCATATGAGCACCTCTATGGAGTCGTGCATGCGTGAAGCCAATCTACTCCTGGATATTTCAGTCACATAAGCAGTCACATAATCATTTCTAAGTCAAGCTACTTTGTTAGTAAGTTGTGTTTTTGTCACTTTAAACCAACAGCCCTAATAACTCTGGAGTTAGTAAATTGGGATAATACTGCAATACTATACTGAAGAATACTAATGTTAGTTAGCATATTAAAGCCATGAGAAATCCTGCTGTAAAAAAAAATAACTGTTTAATTTTGTTTAACTTGGTATTTCTCATACTATTTCTCATTTTTCTCATTTCTCGTATTTCTCATTTTCCATGGAACTTTTCACTTTGTTTTAGTGGCACCTATCAATTTCTTATAAAACCAGTGTTCTATGAACCTCACTTGAAGAATGTTAGAATATTCTTTTTCCTGCAAATTCATTTTAAACTCATAAATCATTGAACCAAACAGAATAAACAGAAAATAGTGTGCACATGAAAGTCTTCACCTATATGATCTTGTACTTATTCCACAAGCATTTAATGAGAACCTACTATGTGTCAGACACAGTAGAGGGCACTGAGTACATAAACTCGGAAGGGAAATTAGAGCAGAGCACATTACAAAAAAAATCAATGCCCTTCCTCTGACAATAGAAACATTCTACATGTCTAAAAATAATGCAATGTTTTATTTCCATCAAAAAATTTGATGTTAAACTCTATCATACTAAAGCTATATTAAAACATTGAAAAATCAATCAGCTTTCTATATTTTTGTTAGGAATTGCAAAGCAAATTCCTTAGATTATATATAGTCCCAATCTCTCAGAAGAGAGATAGAATAGCTGATATATTTAATCTAGTTAGAACACGAGAATAATGTCACTTTTGGAATAGGAAACCTAATAATACCAGATTTATAACCTAATTTGTAGTCCAAAGTGTTCCAATTTGATCAGAAAATAAAACCAAAGTCAATAAACTGCTGTGTTAAATATTCTGAACAATGAATGAAACTGCTTTGTAATGTTACAAGATGGAAGAACACATAAAAGAAGATATCTGTGGGATATAATATAATCTTGAAAGCCAGACTCACCAGGAAATGAGTTACGTGAATCAATTCAATTTAACAAGTTGATGGGGGGTTCCCACTATTTGTCTAGTTCTATGTCAAGCACTTTGGGAGATATTTTAAAACACAACAAATAATAATACAACTTTGTACAGCCATCTTGTTTAGTTTGCATAATCAGCTTGGAAAGTAGATAACACTTTTTGACTTGCCTTCTAACTGCCCATGAAAAATCAGAGAACAGAAATAGAGATGCAAGCTCTAAACACAAGAAAGTGAGGAAAGGAGAAAGAAATTAGGTCAGAGCAGCTAGGGGAAAGTCAGCTACTGAAATTTTGCTCTGAAAATCTTAAGAGAAGAAATTATTATCAAAGTCATGAGAAGCTACTTTTATTTTGTTTTCGTTTTTATTTGTTTGTTTTTAAACTGCCAAATATTCATGGTATCACCGCTTTGACTGGAGCAGAGGGATAACATTGACAAGTAGCTAAAGTTTTGGCAGAAAGGACAGGATCAATGACAACAGGTGATGGAAAGAAAAGGGAAATATTCATTTATTTCAACAGATGTTTCTTGAGTAACTACTATAGGAGAAACATTGCGGTAAGCCTTTGCAAATACCTAAAGTTTGCTCATCTCCCAAATTTGTCACCAAGAAGTGTCAAAAAATCAGATATAGAAAATAGTGCAGTGAAGGAAGCATGAGCAAGGGTTATACAACTGATACAATTAAGTGCTAGTGGAGGTTCAACATGGGGTAGATCCTCTCAGTGCGAAGTTACAAAAAGCTGGATATACTCTGAGTCTTGAGGAATGAAAAGATTTTGACAGGTGGAAAAGCACATGAGAAGGAACAGATAGATGGAACTGGGTAATTCATGGCATAGAGAGAAGGTAGACGTCTATCTCAAATGAGATGATATATCTGAAATCATTTTGAAAATGGTTAAGCTCAATACCTCTGTGAAGGATAACACAGTGGCCTGAGTCAATTTGCTTCATGTCCCTGAGCCTTAGTTCTTCAACTCTAAAATGGGAGCAATTGCGCCTCCTCTGACCTTTGCACGTGACTTTTGTAGCAGCTTGATAAGAAAATATACCAAACTATTTTTTACCATAGATATTTTTAACAGCTTTATTGAAGTATAATTGATATTCAAAAAACTGCACATATTTGATCAATTAGACCTATGAAACTGTCACCACGATCAAGGTAATAAGCATATTCATCACCTCCAAAAGTTTCCACAGGCCCTTTTGTTTTTGTTTTTATCTTGTGGTAAGAACACTTAACATGATGTCTACCTCTTAGCAAGTGTTTTCAGTGTGCAATGCAGTATTGTTATCTATAGACACTATGTTGTATGGCAGATCTGTAGAACTCATTCATCTTGCGCAACTGAGACTTTATACACATTGAACAACAGTTTCCATTTCCTCCTTTCTCCAGCCCCTTTTGACCCCCATTCTGCTCTCTGCTTCTGTGGATTTGATTTGTTTAGATATCTTACATAAGTGAAATCATGCAGTATTTATCTGACCAACTTATTTTTAAAAGTATTAATAGCTTTAAAATTGAAGTTTATGACTCCCAAACCCAAACTCAAGCATTTAGGTATGTCAGTTCACATTAAACCAAGCTAAAATAAAAATAAACGTATAATTTCCAAGAAAAATCAGACCAGCCAAAGCAAATATTGGGGCTCAGAAAACACACCCCAGAGTATGGTGTTTTGGCATGCTGAGCACCTTGAGTTAAAAGAAACTGAAAAAACTCGGAAGCTACCTCAGAGCTGAGGACATTCTAACTTTCTATTGTTTCTTCCCTTCAAGTGCAGGAAGGAGCCCTGTCTGGAATTTCCTCATCTGACTGAGGAAAATTCCTTCCAAAAGAAATTCTTAAACCCCCTTCCTAGGAATCTCATTCTACAGCGGGGAAAGATTAATCAGAAAAGAAGATACTAAATGTCATCACTGCACTCAGACAGACTTCATCTCTCCTTGGATGGGGGTGGGGGGAAGCTCTGAGAGATTATCTAAAAGACTTTCTCTGCATAATAAGACAGCCTTTGTTCACAGTACAGTTCAGCCCCTGACCTTCCTGTACCTTGCTGGTAGTATTAAGTTTCCTAAGAGACTCACAAACTATTGACTACCGTTTGGGCCTATTCATTTTCCCTGAAAATCATTTACTGCCTCTCACAATTTCCTGCACCCCTGCCCCATTTCCCTGCACCCCTGCCCCATTTCCCTCTCCCCATGAAGAGGGTATTTAAGTCTCAACCATCTGGCCCTTCTTTGGGTCTCATATTTTGTACGACTCCCTTGCTTATGCACATTAACAAATGTGTATGCCTTTTCTCCTATTAATCTGTCTATTGTCAGCTCATTTCAACAGATTCAAACCTTCAGACAGGGAAAGGAAAATTCTCTTTGCCCTTACCCCAAAATTTTGTGACTAAGGATGCAAATAAAGAAACCCCCAAAAGTAGGCTTAAAGGAGAAAAAAATGGAGTCAAATCTATATATCCTACAGCCTGAGCTCAGTGAAGGTTTCTGTCGTAGCCTCAGAGAAATTCGAATGTGTTTTGACATATTTATCTGTGGGACTCTGCCATTGCATTAGCATTCTTCAAATTATTTTTACATTTAAATTGATTTCAATTACATAGACATTTCAAAACATTAATATTCATTTGAGATATTTCTGATATCTTCTCGGTATGCTAAACTTTTTTAGGCACTGGTTCATAATTAACTCACTCCACAAGTAACTGCTGGAGAACAACCGTATGAAATTCTGATTAGTACAAGAGCCTTTTGCATATGCTCAAAGTTCCCAAATTATAAACATTTCATTGACAAAGAGTTCACACACACAGACTCTTCCACCAAGATTGCACTTTCAGATTTCTCTCTCTCCCATCATTTGAGGATAAGTAACAAGAGTAAGATATAAGCTCAAGCAACAAACACATTCATTGGATTGTTATGAGATAGTAATAGAAAGGGAGGAATTTGATTGGTTCTCTGGAAGAGGTAAAGAGGGGAATAAGGAGCTCATAGGCAGAGGGAAAGACAACTTCATCCCTTTCTGTGAATCCCCTGACAGTGTAAATGGAATGGATTTCCCATGGAAAACTACCTTTAAAAAAAAAACTAATTGATTTTTGCAAACAGGGACAGCATGTACAATTTTAGAAGCCATAGTTAGAGGGAACCATGAGCATTTGACACGGAGGAATGAACAGCACTTGTGAAGAAGAGTCACAGAATCATTAGTGTTTGAAGCAATGTCGTCTAAATCTCAATGAGCAGAAAACCCCACAGATGTTCTCTGGGACACATGAAAATTAAATGAAATAATATACAAAGGAAGCACTTAGAAAGCATTTAAGAAACAACAGTTGCAGTTATTATACTATCTCATTCAAGCTTCACAACTTGTCTACACTTGAGCCCAACAAAAGGTTTGGGGCTACATTCCCCATGAGTATTAGGCTGGAAGTGTTAGAGAACACTGTCCCCTCCCGGTCTGCTGTGCTCTGAAGATCACCCTTATTAGCAGACTGAAATGGATATTCAACTGCATCCCTGCATTTGGTTGGGGTCCAGGAATCTGCGGGAGAGAATTTGAACTTATATCCCAATTAGGGTACTATTTTGTCTGAGGCCTAGAAGTTTCCCCAAAGTTGTATTAGACTAGACAGAACCCCTGAAATCTCAGGGAAAAACCTACTGCAAGTGAAGAGTGGTCCGCATGGAGCAACAGGGTGGGGATTGCAGAGAAACCAGCAATTCCAGGTGAAGGTTCGGCTGGACTTACTCATCCCTTAACCTACCCTCCCAGAGAGAGGTTCTATCCTCTGGAAAAGAGAAGAGTGCAATATTAAGAGGAAATCAGCATCACTAGGGATGTAACAGCTTTAGTGTTAAAAATGTCATAGTAAGGGGAAGTCAGCATCACTAGGGATATAACAGCTTTAGAATTAAAAATGTCAAGTGCAGGCGATTTCCTGGCTAGTCGAAGAGAAGATGAGTAAGAGTCAGTGGGGTAAAGCAGGTTGACAGCAGCACAGCAGAGGTCTGCGCTTGGCAAGGAGGTCAGGGCAATGGAGGAACTCAGCACCAGCACAGGCAGAGGCCAGCGACTGGTCCAGCTAGTCCGGCAAAAATAGCAGAGAGATTGCTGCTCTGTGGGCAGAACGTTTCAGAACTACCTTTGTTTCTACCCAGCCAGAGATCCCAGAGGAAAGAGCACAGGAGATCTCAGGGAAGACTCTTCTACTAAGAATTTGTCATAGAACACATTCACTGGACAGGTTAGTTACAGTTTATACTCATTTAACAGATATGGATACTAAGAGACAGAAGTTTGACCAACTTCACACAACTGGTTTTTTTCCAGCATGAGGATTAGGACATGGATCTGTGTGATATTCGTTTCTTTTATTTGTACTGATTTGCTTCCCTTAAAATAAAATCATGAGTCCCCAGAGAAATCTATTCCTCTGCTCCTTCCAATTTTAAAGTTGTCTTATTTTACATTATACTTAATTACATAAGCTTCTTCCAATCTTTTTCGGAAGTAAGTGGGATATAAATATTACATAAACAAAATACATTTTAATTCTATAGGAAAATGTGTTAAAAGTTCCAAACAACAACTGGCCTTTGCATGAGCCTCTATACTAAAACCTTTTAATGATTTGAGGGCAGAATCTGTGGGGGTCAGAGGATCATTTTACAATCTACCAAAGGTCCCATTAAAATAATAGGAAATAAATAATATTTTGTATACTCTAAACTGCTTTGAAAAGAATACCTTGAAAGGTTAGATTATCTGATCTCAATGGATATCTTCCAATATACAGTGAATTTATGAATTTCTGTATATTTTAAAGAAACAATGTGACAAGGTTATGCTCTTAGAATTATGTATTTTCTTCTTTCATAGATTTTTAGTCTAAACTTCTAGTGAGAGAGAAATAAGCAAAATGGAAAATAATGGCTGAGTCACTAAGAAATTTGTTAGCATACTTAATGTAAAAAGAGAATTTTTCCATAACAAATAGAGAAATCCAATCACCAAGGTTCTTTGGCGAAAAGCAGGCCAAAAAAATATTTTTTTAATTTTTTCATAGAATGATAGTGTGGTCAATAATAAATTTAAATTAGGCTGGGATCCACTGAATTACAGCTTTTGTTGCTATACTATTTAAACAGTGCTCACCAATACAACTCTGACCTCTGAATAAATTATAAAACATTTTCATGTATTCATTTACTTGCTAAGTTGATTTTTCTTTAACCATATTTATGGTCCTTTTGAAGAATCAAAACAGTCCTCAAATAATTTACATTTGGCTTTTGAATTTCCTCAACATTTCTATGTGGAGGAGCATGCCTGATTCAGTGGAACTTAACTTTTAGCCCACAACCATACCCCCAAAAGGAGCTTCCATTTGAAAGTTACCATGTTCTCAGTGTAGGCAAACAGGTACTCAAACCCCTGAGAAAAATGTATAACAGAATATATCTTTGTGGCTTGACAAAGATGTCCTTCAAATACCCCTATAGCAGATGAGCTCATATCTGCACAGAAGTTGGGTACACAGTAGTTATGATTTGGTCACTATTTCAAGCAGAAAGAGAATTCATACAAGGAATTGGGTGCTTACCAAACTGTCAGACATGCTTGAGAAATAGAGGTCAGGAAATACAGCCTCCAGCTCTCAGGGTTTGCCACTACCTCTCAGAGATTCAGAAGTTTGCTGCAGCCACAGGAAAACACTGACAGCAATCAGTGCTGCCTCTACAACTGCGGTGGACTATGATCTGCCAGGATCATATCTGGCAGTGCCTGCAAAAATCTCAGTTGAAGCCCACATATCTGACAGCCACTAGAAAGAGGTGCAATAATGGATTTCTGCTTCTTTTTTTCTGCCTTCCAAATCTCATAAAATACTGCTATATGGAAAAAATCTGTGCCTTCTCCTATGTCAGAGGCTGGAAGTTCTGAGCCAGTGTCCAGGATTCCAGTCACTAGAATAACTTTTGGTAGGAAAATACTCTGGGATCCTCTAATAAGCACTTGTGGTTAGGGACCAAGGAATCTTAGTTGGTGGCCTAGGCTCAACTACCACGGCCTAAGAGGTTATGTGCTGAGGCTTGGTTCTGACACAACTGAAGTTGGATGCTCATTCTAGCCAACTGGATCATGCTCTGAAAACAATGGCTGAGCAAGTGAGCACAAACTAAAAAGATGCAACTCCAGAGAAAATATGGAACACCCTTGCTAAACGAGTGAGATTAACCTCCGTCAAAGAACTGGTGCAAGGATCTGGACCAGCAAAGGCATAAATGCAGCAGTGAGCACTGCCAAACCAAGTTACAAAAGTGACACTGGACAGCAGCTATGGAAAGCATGGCAGCAGAAGAATGAGTCCCACTAGCGAATCAGTCAGTTCTCCAATCCTCTCTGGGTCGGGCAGTTGTAAGCAAGATCTGCACCTTAGACTGAGTTATCCCCTGGAGTCAATGAATAATTAGAAGAGAGGAAAAACAAACAAATGAAAAGATACTAGACATCTTGCTATTTTGAAATTAAGAAATTATGTTTATTTTAATTTAAAAATTGTTTAGGTTTCCAGATAAAAATGGTAAATTGAAAGTACTTAAAGGCCTTGCTGTCTTCTGAAAGCCCAATAAGCCAGCAGTCCCCAACCTTTTTGGCACCAGGGCCCTGTTTCATGAAGACAATTTTTCCATGGCCAGGAGGTGGGGGGCAGAGCTCAGGTGCTGAGTGATAGGGAGTGGCTGTAAATACAGATGAAACTTCCTTGGCTTGCCCAGCTCACCTCCTGCTGTTCTCCAGGTCCTAAGTTTCATGGAAGACAATTTTGGGGGTGGGGTGTGGGCAGTGATGTTCAGCCCAGTTCCTAACAGGCGGCAGACCAGTACCAGGCTGTGGCCCGGGTATTGGGGATCACGGCAATAAGCTATACTTTTTTCATAAAGGCACAAACTCACATGGACAAAAACTATTGGAAAGGAGACAAAAGCAAAGCTAGAAAGCAGCTGGATGAGTGCTAAATTACTTGGCAAGTGAGGGAAAGCTGAATTCTAAGCCAGCAGTAGGAAAAGCTGAGAAGCTACCTGACACATGTGACAGAATCCCTGAGAGAGCCACAGTTTAGTGGACCACAAATCTATTATAATAGGGAGGAGGGGGGAGTGATAATAAAAACAGCAGGATTATTTGGAACTGTTTGAAAGTCATTTCTAAGAAATAATTAGACCTCTTGGCTGCTCCTCAACTTTGTGAAGCTAGACAACCACTCCTCTCTCACTCTGGTGGGAGACTCAATGCTTATTCTAAAGAGAGTAAAACTGCAGTTTTTTCTACTGGAGGAGCACCAGGCACACTGGCAGGCAGAGGTGCTATAATGAAAATAGGAGAATTAATTCATATTGAATGTTGAGAGCCCCCAGCATTCTTCCCCCACCTGACTCCCAGATTGCTGCCTCTGAGGACTATCACTTCAGGTAGGAGATGAAAACACCACTCACGGGCAACCTTGCAAGTCCAAGAGAAAAGCCTTAAAATGCTCTCATAAAGGAATTTTCCAAAAAAAAATACCAGTCAAATTACTCTGAAGCCCACTGTCCACATACCCCCTCCCACATGTGCAAAGCTTCCAAACAGAAATTTTTTGTGCACTCTTCTTAAATATGAATGGCCAGTAAAGATATTTGAGGTGAACCTCTAAATGACAGATGGTGTGGCCAGACGAAACGCCTATAACAACAACCTGAAGGAAAACGAGACTATACTGGAAGAAGAACAGTAAATTTAAAAGATAGAATTAATATTCTTAGATAAATATAGAAGGTATTGCTTCAATTAATCAAAAAATAATATTTGAATTAATTAAGGTAATATTAATTCTTATAATGGAGACACCTAAGCATCTCAATGGCTTAACATCAGAAGTACTCATTTCTAAACTGTGTAAAGTCCAATTAGGACTAGCATGGGAGGGCGGCTCTGTTCCACGCAGTGACTCAGGCTCTTTCCACTTTTTGATTTCTCCATCCCTTTGGTCCTTAGAGCTCTCTCCATTTATCTGACAAACCAAAAAGAAATGACAGAAAAGCATGCCTAGTTCCTAACTCTGTGGCCTAGAAAAACATACATACACTATTTCTGTCAACTTTTTATTCACAAGATGCAAGGGTAGCTTGGAAATGTGGCCCCTAACTGAGTAGTCACTTTTCATTAACCACTCAATTTTAAGAAAAGAGATACAAATCTATATTTGTGCCATACTGTTGAAAAAAATATGTGTCACAGTATTAACAAAAAGAGAGAAAAAAAGACCATTCAGAGAACAACAAAAATATAGCTCTTTGAAAATAAAAAGTGTAACAGCAGTTATTAAATAATCAATGTAGGAATTGGAAGATAAAATTGAGAAAACCTGGCAAAAAGAATAGCAAAAAGACAAAGGGATAGAAAATAAGATAGAAACATAATAAAACTTTAAGTCCATCTATAGAGTTCAACATTCAAAACAAAATACATAGAGAAAAGAGAGAGAGAAAAGCCAAATAAATAATTCAGAGCAAATTCAAAGAACTGAAAAATATGAGTTGCCAGATTGAAAGATCTTACCAAAGGTCTGACATAGTAAATAAAATAGACTTATACCAAGATACATTACGTGATGTTTTAGATCACTGGGGACAACAAAACGATTTTAAAAGCTTTAAGGGCAAAAGATCATATTTCATACAATGATCAAGAATTAGAATGACATTGAATTTCTCAACACTAAAATGGAAGTCAGAAGAGAGGGGAGCATGGTGATCAGAATTGCAAAGAGACTTAATTGCCAGCCTAGAATTCTAGACACAGCCAAATCAGCAATTAAGAATGATGGTATAATAAAGACTGTTTCAAATATGCAAAGCCTCAAAAAGTTTACTTCCTGTGAAACATTTTTCAGGATGTTACTGGAATTGTGTTCAACCAAAATGAGGAATGAATTGAAAAAAGAAAGACAAGGAAGCTAGGAAAATAGGGCCCAGCGTGAAAGAGAAACAGAGGGAGTCCTCAGGATGATGGGGAACAGAGATCTCAAGACAGTAATTGTGCATCATGCCCAGAGATAAACCAATCTATATGAGACCAGGGGATGTTTCTTTAACAGGAAACTGATGGCATACCTACAATATTGACATTATATTGACAGAATATTTAAATAGCTGGGGCAAAAGTTGGAGACAAAATAGTAAGGGTAATAGTAGCAGCAGCAGCAGCACCAGTAGTGATGATATTACAAAAGAAATTAATTTGATTTAAACCTGGCTGAACAAGAAGAAAAACCATAAAGGGAAAGAATAAAATTAAAGAACATAAGAGCATGCGTGAAATACTAGTATTAGATAATTGAACAGCCAGGTAGAATTGCAGATTTTGTAAAACATCTAGCTCTGTCTTAAAGAAAATACATTGATTGTTTCAAATTTTTACATTCCATTTTAATGTGTATTTCAGGAACACATCCTCTATGAAAGCAGAAGATGGCCCATGTTGTCACTGTTGGGGCTCAGAAAACAATACCCCACGATATGGCACTTTGACACACTAAACTGAAAAAGAAGCCTCAATATCTCTCTGACCTTCCCCTCGATCCTGTCTCTCAATCCTCTGTGTCTCCCAAAGCACAGGATAAAGTTGTTCCCTGAAGTTTCTTTATCTACCTAAAGTCTGGACCTGACAAAGAGGAAAACCATTACCTCGAGTCCCTTCCTTGAGTTTTCACTAACTGAACTCATATTGCAGGAAGAAAGACAGAAGTCTGTCAACACACCTGGACAGACATTTTCACAAACGCTTGTCTGCTCTGCAGTTCCAACAGACTTTGTTCCAGGCCATTGTTTGTTCTTCAAGCCCACTCAATTCTCCTAAAAATTATTTACCAACTCTCTAAAATCATCCACACTTTCCGGTCTCCCTTCTGACTAAGAAAAAGGTATATGAGCATCTAGCTATACCCCATTGGCAGATTGGGCAATCACCATGTGATTCTCCCTCATGTATGCTAACAAATTTGTATTCCACTTCTCTGATTAATCTGTCTTTTGTGGCCAGGCGTGGTGGCTCACACCTGTAATCCTAGCACTCTGGGAGGCTAAGGAGGAAGGAGTGCTTGAGCTCAGGAGTTCAAGACCAGCCTGAGCAAGAGTGAGACCCCGCCTCTACTAAAAATAGAAGGAAAAAAAAAGTTAGCCAGACAACTAAAAATAGAAAAAATTAGCCAAGCATGATGGCACATGCCTGTAGTCCCAGCTACTCAGGAGGCTGAGACAGGAGGATTGCTTGAGCCCAGGAGTTTGAGTTGCTGTGAACTAGGCTGATGTCGTGGCACTCTAGCCCAGGCGATAAGTGAGACTCTGTCTCAAAAAAAAAAAAAAAAAAAAAAATCTGCCTTTTGTCAGTTGATTTTCAGCAAAAGTTTAGAGAGTGAAGGGTAAGTTTTCCTTTGGAACCTCCACTACTTTGCAAATTGACTAATATTTTCTTCCCAGTTGTGGCCTACGTTTCACTTTCTCTTAATCTCTACCTTAAATATACGGCTTTGAATTGAAATCATTTGGTAGCTTCCATAAAAATATTGGCAACATTTCCAAACTTTTATTAAAATTTTGATCTTTTAAAGTTTTAAATTATGTCCTTTGAGGAAAGGTACTGGCAATTCTCTGTGAATGTTCTGCAAAATAAAATTAATCTTTAATAATTAAGAATAAGAAAGGCATCTTGGAACTCGGCAAAAGTAGGAGACTTACCTATCCATCTGGTACAATTTGTGCCAGCCATACCAATTAGTACTAATTTAATACTTACAAGAAAATATCCATAGTAAGTAAAAAATAAGCCATATTACCCTGACCTAGCTTCCTAAATTTCAGGAATCATCTTTGATTTTCATACTATAGCAGGGTTTATATGAGAGCATAATGTAATCCCTATGTTATTTAAGCCAGGGTTATTTTTTCTGTCTTGTATATGCTTCTTCACTCAATTTTTAACTGTTAAAAGACACCAAAATACACTTTCCGCCCATTTCACATTGCAACTTTTGGTCAGATAATGCACCACAAAGCGCTGGTTAAGGGGAAAGTTTAACCGGGTTTCTCAAAGGCCAGCCTGTGAATCACATACCTAAAAATTGCCTGGAGTATTTGTTAAAAATGCAAATTCCTGGGCCTCACAACAGAACAGCTGATTGAAAATCTCCTCAATAGTTCTAAAAATCTGATTTTTTTAATTTACAAACATTCCATGTGGTTCTTATGCTGCTGAAATTCGAAGGTGCACTGATTTAGGGTGTGGAATCCAAAGTTCAGAGCATTACAGGTGTCTCAGTGCCACAAAGGTCAAGCAAAGGCAGGGAACTCTCATTCTCTGAGGCAGAATATGGAAAGGAAGCAAACCTTAAAGGTACGAGTTTGCAGAAGCGGATGATCAAAGAGCTCAGACATTGTAAGACAAATAAATTTCTTCTAATTTTCTGCTGGGGTAGAGGCTTGTGATTGTGCATAGCCATTCTGGACCTAAAATGTTATTTTATTACTTTTGTGACTCTAATTTTATAAATTTTAATTTTAGATAAAGCATTGAAAGATAGTAATATGGGGGGTGTATTTTGGTGTTTTGACAGTTGGGATTGATTACAGCTACCTATATAAAAAAAAAATGATTGCCTTAAACAAGATGGGGGTTTTATTTTCCTCTCACATAAGAGCTGATAAGGCAGCTTCACAAGTTCTTCCAAGTCTCTGCTCTACCATCCTGATAGTATGGCTATTAGCTTATGCTTATATTGTGGTTGCTGGAGCTCCAGTCATCATACCTTGTTCCAGGAAATAGAAAGGACCAATGGCAAAGATGTGTATGTTAACTGGGTCAGTCTCCTTTGTAACGCTCCTTCCCAGAAGCCCAATGCCACAACTTGCAGCTACCTTTCATCAGCCAGATAGTTTTTATCACCTATGGAAAGAAACTTGTGAAATGTAGTTTTGGCTGCATGCATTACAATCTCCAACAAAATTGGGAGTCCACTGCTCAGCGAGAAGGGGAGAATGGATACTGAGCATGTATCTAGAAATACAGATTCTGTCCTGTGCTTATTATTTGGCAGTGGGAAATTCACCCATCTTCCCTAGGCTTCAGTTTTCTCATCTGTAAAATAGGAACTGACACTTTTCATGATTGTTATAGAGATAGCATATGTAAAAGGCTTGATACACAGTAGGGATTTAAGAAATGAAACAATTTACCCCCTCCAAAAAAAAAAAAGAAGAAGAAGAAGAAGCTGTAACTTCTACAATATATTTTTATACTAAGTTGCAAGAAAGGTTAATTATGTGATCATACACAATACCATCAAATACTGGAACTACATCACACTGCCTTGCCAGTATAGCTCGACTACTTCATTCTACCTCATTTCATTACCTCTATCTTCCCCCCTGGGGAAGTACTGATTAGGAATTAACAGACTCTTACAAAGTTCATCAACTGCTAAAGAAAACTAAGTATCTCAGAATAATGGAAAAGACTAATAATGGAGAGATCTACTCAATATATGTGATGGATAATCCAGGTCTATATAACCCTTCACTCTCCACCAAAACGATGGCCTTCTTAGCCTAATAAACATTTTGTCCTATGCACACACTGCTTCCCTTCTTTAAAATTTGCAGGCTTCTCCAGTAATGTTTTCACAGGGAGACTTCTGAATCTAGGCATAGCTATTGCACTATTATTCATTTCTCTACTAGGTTTATGTGGATTGAAAAATATGACCACAAAGTCCTCCCATCACACAGTATGTATGCCCCTTTGCAATGTGATTTTCCCATCAAAAGTTGGAGTCTAAGAAAAGACAAATACTGTATCACTCCAGTTATATGAGGAAGCTAGAGTAGTCAAACTCATGGAAGCAGAAAGTAGAATGGTGGTTGCCAGGGGTCCTGTGTGAGGGGAGGCGGGGCCTATTGTTTATTGGATACAGAGTTTCGGTTCTGCAAGATCAGTGTCCTGGAAATGGATAGCGGTGATGGTTTCACAATAATGTGAATGTGCTTAACGTTACTGATCCATCTATGCACTTAACAAGGGTTAAGTTCGTAACTCTTATGTATATTTATACACAATTAAAAGTGAAATATAAATAACTTTTAAATAGAAAAAAAGCACAAAGAAAGTTGGAGGCTATTTTCCTATCTGTTGATTTCTCAGCTGGTCTTGTACTTGCTTTGACCAATATAGAAGGCAGGCAGAAGTGACAATAACGTAACTTACACAACTAGGAAACTTTCAGTAGGCCTCACAGCTCTGATTGCCCCACCTGGAGCACTGCTCGGAGATGGCCGTGTGAAAAGGGGCCTCGCCTACATAGAGGGAAACCTCAGTTACCCAGAGCACAGCCTGCAACAACCACCGAATGTGTAAGTTTGGCCATCTCAGACCTTCTAGCCCAGGTGATCCTCCCGCTGAACGCAGCTACATGGGTGAGTGAGTCCAGATGAAATCAGCGGAGAAACCACCCAGCCTAAAAAACGGTCATAAATAATAAGTCATTGTTATTGTTAGCCATTAAGCTTTGAAGAGATTTATTACACAACAATATAAACTCAAATAGTATTATTTTATGAAGAAATACATCAAAGTTTTTATTTAATTTACAGTAGTCTTGACCCTCTGGAAAGAAACATAATACAGTCTTAGCACATAGTAGGCACTCAATAATGACTTGTAAAATAAATGAATGAACTTGAATGAACAACATGAGTGCACCTTCTTTAACTCGATAAAGATACATGGTTTATAATCTGCGTTATTAAACCTCTCCAGCGTCAAGATCAGAGCGCCATCTATTGGTCATTCAGATAATTTTGAGGCAGTAAAGTAGAGATGAATTCATGTTCCCTTCTTTTTAATGTGAAACTTAATAATTCAGTAACACTTCTGAATGAGTCATATGCTTGTCTTAGAAAAGAAAAAAATCATTATGTAGATACATTTTTGCCCTCTTCTCTCTCTTTTATAATAGGATCAGCTTAGCATATAATGGTTTCCACTATGTTATTATGAGTTAGCTATTTTAAAAGCTACCCCAAAACCGGGTTCGCCTTTTATGAAGACAGACTCTCTAATATCTAAGGAGATTATTTCTAAACCTCCCTGTATGAAAAATAAAATTTAGTTTCCTTGTGTACATTTTGTATGTAGCTAATGTTAGAAGTCCCCAGGAATTTACATGGCTCAAAAGTAGATGTTTAAAAAATATCTTATGGAGAATTGTTTTTAATTGCCACAATGGAAGATCTATTAACTATCCTTTGAAACATTTTCAGGCTGAAATCACTTTGCATATATTCTATGATGTAGAATTTTGATGCATCAATTACCCATGTGAGTGTTGGAATAAATCCAAACTGTCTTCCTATAAAAATCTTGGCCTTGTGCACAGAATCTCATCAGGTACATATCCATTTGAGATCATGTGGCTGTTGTGTCAGATGTGTGTGCTCTATGGAAAAGAAGATTCTCCCTTCCTGCTAACTTGTAGGCAGGAAGCAGAGATGAGAGGAGCGTGCAACAGTGTCTTACCTCCACAAGCTATTTGACACCTTTTAATTGGAACTTTACAGACCTATTCCCAGCTTGAGCAAGCAGTCAGGAATCCCTTTATGAAAATGACTTCCTCTGTGATCAGGGGGCCTCCTTTTCTAAGAACTGGGTTTTTGTTTTTGTTTTTGTTTTTGTTTTTTTTTTTTTTTTGCTGTTGTTGTGTTTTTAACCCTGTGGTCATAGGCTTCTTGTGACAGGAGAATCTGAGTTCCTCCTAATACAGGAAAGACTGTGGTTAGGGTACCTTGTAACACAGTAGTGCTCTGGACAGAGTTACCTTATTACAAAGGGGTCTTTGGGCCAGAGGTAACATAGCAGGGACTGTGTACGCTCTTGGAAGAATAGGGGCAATGTGGTCTTCATTAATGCCTAAATATCAGAAGAGATATCAATTGATTGTTGAAGCACATACAGAATTTGTGCACTTAGAATTGTTACCAGGAAACGTAATACAAAATCCCTTGTATTTAATCCTTATCAAATATGTATATGATGGAGGGAGAGAGAGAGAGACTAACAGTCCTAGAGGATTGCTTAAACATTATGGCATGCTTCCATCCCTCTAAATATTTTTAAATGTACCCCCAGATCAAGCCAGACCATGAGAGGAAAGCACATGTGTGTTTCATCATTTTAACCATCGCAGAATTTCTTTTAGTTTGAGCAACCATCATCGTTTGTCAGAACTTCCTGCAATATCCTCCTAAAACTGGTCTCCCCATATCGATTTTCATGCCCCAGTAATGTATGCATTCTCCATGCACCAGTCAGTCTGCTCTTTGAAAAATGTAAATCTTATCTTGTCACATAGCTGCTTAAAACCCTTTCATGGCTTCCTCATGGACTTTACAAAAGAGAAAATCTTTGACACAGCCCGTCAGGTAGTGCACGATCTGGTCCCTATCTGCCCTCCCAGCTCCTTTCCAGGCCACTTGACTCCATTCAGTAGCCTGATGGAGTTAGAAGGGAGGAAGCCCAGGAAATCGTGCTCCTCTTCCCTATACAAGTTCTGAACCAACTGTTTAGGCAAAAGAGCAAGTAAGAGATTAAAAAAAAAAAACTCTATCCTATATTAAGTTGATATTGTGGAATATAGCTTTTAAATAAGGAGAATGTCTGAAGGCTAAACTCCAGAATTAGATTTACCCAACCTAGGTACAGGCAGCACTGAACAACTCTCCTCACGCCTACGGGCAGAGCCTCAGCTACTAAGTTTAACTCATGGCCGTCTGTCAGTGGTCAGCTACAGTACCAAATGAGCCGTAAATCTCAGTGGCTTGAAGCCACAAAGGCAAACTTTTTGCTCATATAACGTGTCCATCACAAGTCAGCTGGGATTCTGCTCTACATCCCACTCTCTTTGGGACCTGGTCTGAAAGAGCAACAACCATCTCAAACTTTGCTGGTTGTCATTGTAGAAAGATAAGCCAGGGTTCCAGAAAGTCTTTCTGTCCTCCTGGCAACCACATACTATGTTTAGAAGTCAATCACATCACTTTCAATCTCAAATTAATAAAATGGTCTCACCAGTAAATGTAGCCTTTTACGTGCCCAGACAGAGAACTGGATGTCGGTGAGCAGAAATAACGGGTATCTCCACGGCCGTGAGCAACTGTGGGCAGTCCCTCTCCACAAGCACTGGCCTTTAAGAGACATGGGAGTAGGAGGTTCTAGGTGCTAAGCTACATTTACCAAAGTTTGCCATTCAGAGTCACATAGGGAGGGACAGATTGCTTTAGGTGAAATTTTTTCTCAATGAAACCAGGTGAATGAGGGAGAGGTATTTTCTCTGACAAGACTCATTGTGAAAATTTGAGGTTTGGTTCAATCGAAATTAAGAACTAAGCACAATTTGAGTTGGGTATTCCTTTAAGACTATGGGCAGCCTCACATGGAGAAACACATTGTATAGAGCTTTCCAAGTACATAGGAGACTCCCAAGAAATGGTATAACAAAAGTGGGTTCTGGAAATTACAATGCAGCATCACCAATCCCCAAGGAATAAAGAGAGAAAGTGTTTTTGCAACCCAATTTTTACATAACTTTCCTCATTGTTTCCCAGAAGCAGGGCTCTGGGACAATGAACAGTACAATATACTTGTGAATCATGGCATTTTCTTTGATAAGTTTTTTATTGAAATAGTAGGGTGATATGGTTTGGATGTTTGGCCCCTCCAAATCTCATACTGAAATTTGATTCCCAGTGTTGGAGATGAGGCCTGGTGGGAGGTTCTTGGGTCATGGAGCAGATCACTCATGAATGACTTGGTGCCCTACCTGTGATAATGAGTGAATTCTCACTTCACTAGTTCACACCAGAGCTGGTTGTTTAAAAGGAGCCTGACACCACCTCTTCCCTCTCTTGCTCTCTCTCTCTCTCGCTATGTGACATCCCTGCTTGCCCTTTGCCTTCTGCCTTGATTGGGAGCTCCCTGAAGTTCTCACCAGAAGCAGATACTGAAGCCATACTTCTTGTCCACCTGCAGAACCATTAGCCAAATAAACCTCTTCTCTTTATAAATTACCCTGCCTCAGGCATTTCCTTTATAACAGTGCAAAGTGGACTAACACATAGGTACATACAGAAAAGTATATAAACCAGAAATGGATAGCCTGCAAATGAACACATCTAGATAATTAGCACCCAGATCAAAAATCAGAGCATTCGATCATCTCAGAGGTCCCCCACGTGTTCCTTTCAGTCACTAACACCAACCCCACCCTGTAGACCATAGATGGTCATTACATGTTCTGGAGGGGAGTGAGAGTGGAAAGGTGGGTAAAGAGGAGATTTCACATTTTGCCATGTATTGTCTTAATTGTGCACAAAAAGAATATGACCACATACTACCTTTAAAATGAAGCAATTTTTTAAAAGTTGCAGCCATTGTAGACCCTCCTGTCTTGACCCAGTGATTTCCCCGATGACTCTATATTATATGGTTCCATTCAGATTCAGTAGTTAAGAACATGGCTTCTGAAGAAATATGAAAAAGAGCTGAAGTCATATCTTACCAATCAGGAGCAATTGCTGGGCCTTGGTCAAATTGCTCAAACTGTCAAAGCCTGCGTTCTATCCTCTATAAAATTATTATAACATTAATTATTAATTTGTTAAGTCATAAAGGATTAAACGAGAGAGTCTTTGTAAAGTACTTAATATAGTACCTAAAACATACAAAGGGCTGTATAAATCATACCTGTTATTATTATGTAGGACAAAAATTTTGGGTAACTGACCTTTGGTTATTGAAGAATGTACACTATTTCAATCATCACATTAAAAACATAGTTATTTCCTTTTTATTCCAAATAGTTGAAGATAATAAGTGGCATTTACCATTCACAGTGTCCTAGAAACACAGAGCTAACTAAAAGCATCTCAGAAATCATTAGATTCATTTAATTATTTGTTTATTACACAAATGAATAAACTGAAACCAAGACAGTCAATGATTTATTTATACTCATAATATTTATTAGCAAAAAAGGCAAGAACCAGATTTCAATTTCTCTGACTTCCAGTCCAGTGCCTTCTCCCACTATACCATGATCCATTCACTCAGCCTTATCCTAATAGAGCTAACAGTTATTGAGTGTCTTATAAGTACATGCCAGTAAAATTCAGACCAAAATGACTATATCCCAGGAAAAGGTGGAAGAACACTTCCTATTAGATCAGGCTGACTTCCTTCCATTTATTCCATCAGCGTCATCTGTGCTTACTGGAAAGGATTACAAGTAGATTACCTATGTATTAGAAGATTGGCAATATGTGGTATTAAAAATTAATTCCATTCATGAATATATTGAACAAGAGGGGTTCTTCTCAGCCATCTGCTACTGGGTCTTCTGTTGTCCTGATTACTTATATTTATGCTAATGAAAAATCAGCCCTCAGGGCTTTAAAAATCTCTTATTCTTCCCTCTTTCTCATACACATCCTAGCCAGGGAAAGGGACTAAGAATGAAATTAAAGAGTTGGGAATTCAACTTCAGTGGACAAGTGTAAGGGGACAAATTTGGGGCTTGAGGAAAAAGGGAAGCAAATGTCCTAGAAGAATTTCCACAATTGCTGACAGTGTTGGGTTGAGAGAAGGGACTTGTGATTCAGTTGAGAAAAGAGCTTTGGACTTGTAATTGGATCCTGCTTTCTTAGGGTTGAATCCTGCTGTTAATTCTGTTGCCTGTGTTAGTCCCTTCCTTCGACTAGCTATTCATTTCCTCATCCTTACAGTACCTCCATGACTGATCTGTGAATCTGGAATGTAATTTTCACAAGATTTCATAAGGTGAGAGGATTTCAAATTGATTAAAACATAAATAAAGGTCTGTTGTTTCAGCCCTTCAACATATTACACAGCAAAATCATATTGATAATTATAATTTTTATTATTGTCCTTTAAATCCTATTAACAAATCAGGGAAACCTTTTCCTTTAAAATAACTTAAGATCGAGAAGAGCACATTTCCTCTATTCTAGTTTAATAAATAGAAAGAAATGCTGAGATCAGTAAAGAGGGTGCATTAGAGTTGCATACATTAGCAGATAAAAGAAATATTAATATTTAATACATAAGAACATAGGGGAGTAGAAAAACAAAATTATTTTGACCACTACATGCATTTTATCAAATGACCATACATTTTCCATTTTTTCAACAGCATAACACATAGAGACAGCATCAATAATTCCAAATGCCTACATTGTTAATCATTTTGTCCTCAAACAGTATGTAAACAAAGGGCAGTTACGAGATAATCTTGCTGGCATATTCTTGAGACTAGGTAGTGTCACCCTGTTGTCTTCTGTAAAGCACTTCAAAGAGATACATTCCCTGTGAATGCATTCATAGTACTGACTCTCAAAAGTGAAACACTACTGAAAACACAAGAATCACTGTCAAAACAAACTTTGATTTCAACCTTAATAGTCTGGCATCTTAAATAACATTTTCAAGGAATCTTACTTAGCAAACATTAAAAACTTGATGGTCAATGATTATAAAGATGTAATTATAAACATTTGCATGCAGATGTCTTTTTTTATAGAATGTCTTTTGTTCTTTTAGGTAGATGCCCAGTAATGGGATTGCTGGATCAAATGGTAGATCTACTTGTATCTCTTTGAGGTATCTCCATATTGCTTTCCACAGAGGTTGCAATAGTTTGCAGTCCCACCAGCAGTGTAGGAGTGTTCCTATCTCTCCACATCCATGCCAACATTTATTTATTATTTTGGGACTTTTTGATACAGGCCATTCTCACTAGAGATAAGTGATATCTCACTGTGGTTTTGATTTGCATTTCCCTGATGATTACTGATGTTGAGCATTTTTTCACATGTTTGTTGGCCATTATTCTGTCTTCTTTTGAAAAGTTTCTGTTCATGTCCTTTGCCCACTTTTTGATGGGGTTGTTTGATTTTTTTCCTGCTGATTTTCCTGAGTTCTAAATAGATTCTAGTTATCAGCCCTTTATCGGATGTGTAGCTTGCGAAAATTTTCTCCCATTCTGTAGGTTGTCTGTTTGCTCTCCTAACAGTTTCTTTGGCTGTGCAGAAGCTTTTTAATATGATCAGGTCCCATTTATTTATTTTTGTTATTGCTGTGATTGCCTTTGGGATCTTCTTCATAAATTCTTTGCCTGGGCCAATATCTAGAAGAGTATTTCCAACATTTTCCTCTAGAAATCTAACAGTTTCACACCTTAGGTTTAAGTCTGTTACCCAGTGTGAGTTGATTTTTGTGAGAGGTGAAAGGTGTGGATCCTGATTCAGTCTTCTGCATGTGGCTATCCAGTTTTCCCAGCACCATTTATTGAATAAGGATTCTTTTCCCCACTGTATGTTTTTGTCTGCTTTGTCGAAGATTAGATGGCTATATGAAGATGGTTTTATATCTGGGTTTTCTGTTCTGTCCCATTGGTCAATGTCCCTGTTCTTGTGCCAGTACCAAGCTATTTCAATTACTATAGCCTTGTAGTATAGTTTGAAGTCTGGTAAATTGATACCTCCCATTTTGTTTTTATTGTCTAGGATTGCTTTTGCTATACAGAGTCTTCTCTGGTTCCATACAAAGGGTAAAATTATTTTCTCTATATCTGTGAAAAATGATGATGGTATTTTAATAGGGGCTGCATTGAGTCTGTAGATCACTTTGGGAAGTATAGACATTTTAACAATGTTGATTCCACCGACCAATGAGCATGGTACGGTTTTCCACCTGTTTACGTCCTAGCAGCACAATTCCCACTTGCAAAGATGTAGAAACAACCCAAGTGCCCATCAATCCAGGAGTGGATTAATAAAATGTGATGTATGTATACCCTGGAGTACTATTCAGCTATAAGAAACAATGGCGATATAGCACCTCTTGCATTTTCCTGGATAGAGCTGGAACCTATTCTACTAAGTGAAGGATCCCAAGAATGAAAAAAACAAGCACCATATTTACTCACCAGCAAATTGGTTTCACTGATCAACACCTAAGTGGACATATAGGAATAACATCCATCGGGCGTCGGGCAGATGAGGGGGGAGGAGAGATGGGTATATACATACATAATGAGTGTGATGTGCATATCTGGGGGATGGACACGCTTGAAGCTCTGACTCCAAGGGGGAAGGGGGTGAACACATGTAACCTAGGCAACACATGTGAAGGCAACACATGTAACCTAGACATTTGTACCCCCATAATATGCTGAAATAAAAAAAAATTTAAAAAGATGTAATTAATCTTTAACATAAATTTCCCTTTTTCTCTGTTTACATTCTTCACAGAGAACAGACATGTTCAGTTATATCATCCAAAGAACAATAGATTAAGGAATTCTTTCTAAAGTATTTTTAACCACTTTTATTATGAAATACCTCCATACTCATGAAAAGTACATGAAACACAAATGCACAGTGTGGTGCATAAATACAAAGCAAACACTCATGTATCTACCACCTCAGTCAAGACACAGAACACTGCTGGCCCTGTAGATGTCCCACATTAGTCTCTACTTAAACATATCTTTGTGACCCCACATGTGATAACCACCACCATGACTTTTATTATAATATCTCTTTTTTTATGCTATCATCATTGATGTGTTTATTTCTAAAAATACAGTTTAGTTTTGTCTCTTTTGATCAGGATGTATTATGTTGTGCCTTGCTTCCTTTTTATTCAACATTATGCTTGTATGTTTTAACCATGTTGCTGCATAAAGTTACAGTTTAGGCACTTACACAGTGTGTGCAATTTCATCATGTAAATGCACACAATGTATTTATTATTGACAGATATTTGGTTTGTTTCCCATTTTTGGCTATCACAAGCAATTCTGCTCTGAATATTCTTGCAATGCTCCTGGTACATAGGTGCACAAGTTTCTCTATGTGTCAAGAACTGTGGAAGATCTGAGATTTTACCCTGCTTACAATCTAATAAGTTAACCTGATACAGTTTCATGGATGTTGGTTAGAAGATACAAGGGTCCTAGATCAGAGGCAAAGGAAAGTTTATTACTCACAAAAATAGTAGTAGCCAGAGAATCAGCGTTTGCCCGTGTTTCCTAAGTCTTAATTCCTACAGGGTGACAAAAGAGGGCTCCATAGATGCCTGTAAACACAGTGGGCTTCACTGCAGAAGAGGAACCCTAAGCCCAGGGAACACAAAATTGTTTATAATGGACAATAAGCCCAACCAGGCTTTGCTCCAGTAGGGATACTATTTTGATCTTCAAAGTCTATTTTCTGTACAGATATACTTGAAAAGATAGAAAAAAAAGTAGGTAACGCCTCTGCCCAAAAGATGTACAGAAATATCAAAAACTCATGGAGAATTATCTCCCAATATTAGGTAAAGAACATTTTTCTTTAATCAAAAACTTAACCTTCCTGGAGGGCAAGGGCAATGTACGTAACCTTAACATTTGTACCCCCATAATATGCTGCAATAAAAAAAAAAAAAGGATCTTAAAAAAAAATTAACCTTCCTATCTACTTTTTTTTGCTTATCTTTTCAAAACATCTATGGGAAGTACTTATGATTTTACAAAGATACTGAATTTACACTTACAAATACCTTTAAAAACATGAATTATTAGGTACATGACTTTCTTTTTAAAAGTCTAAATTTTAAGCTTAAAGATATTTC
The DNA here is from genome assembly GCA_963574885.1 of Lepilemur ruficaudatus. Lineage (NCBI taxonomy): Eukaryota > Metazoa > Chordata > Mammalia > Primates > Lepilemuridae > Lepilemur > Lepilemur ruficaudatus. Next base: position 31,647 of record CAUYRT010022985.1, read on the forward strand.
TGAATAAAATTTTTGTTGTGCTTTCTTAGTTTATAGCTGATAACACTAAAACTGTTATTTCCTAAAATTCTTAAGAAAAATTTTAATTCCATGCTTCTGTTCTCTAATCTATATTAGGTAACATTTCATCACTATAAATGCAACTGTAAATTCATTAGTGGTTTGCAAAGGGAATAAAAGTGAGTTCTTATACACAGGAAGAAAAACACTAAACTCTGATCATGACTGAAATCCAGTCCCAACACCCATGTTAGTCTCACACTTGAAGGTCATCATGATCCCCTGGAAATCATCTTAACTTCAAATTCTCCCTGATTTAAGCCCTCCTTGCATAGCCATGCCAGAGAAGCTGTCCTTTGAAACAGATTATATTAAGTCATAGCTTTGCTCAAGCACTTATGGAATTCAGCAAGTGCTACAAATTGTATTGTATTTTTTTGGTGTTGTTTTTCTAAGAGCCATTTTTTAAACATTCACCAGCTGCATTAGTATGTCTTTTTATTCTGATGCATTGACATCCGGGGCCTAGTTGACATTGGAAGGGACTGCCCTTCCCAGCGTTGGCTAATTCCTAGAGATAGCTAAGAACTCATCCGGGACCATGCCTTTCATATACAAACCAACCAACCTAAAGCACACCCCCCTCCTTTATCTAGCTCTTACACTCTAGGTCATGATCCACCTACCCACGGGCCAGGTACCAGACCACTAGGGACATCCCCTATTTCTCAGAGCCTGCCAGAATTATTCAAACTAGCCAATCACAAATGTGCTTACCTTGCCTCCTCCAGTTCCTCCCACAAAAACCAACGAAGTCTCTTGCTCATGTGTCCTCTTGCTCTGTCTGCCTCCTGACTGACCCTGGTGTCTCCCTATGTGGCTCTGCATGGCATGCTGTGCTTCCTGTTTCTAGGGATCTGTGAATAAAAAAACATTTTTCATGACAGTCATTTCTGTGTCTGTGTGTCTTATGAAACCGGATTAACACAAATCCCAGGTACCTTTTAAAACAACAGCACACCACATATGGCAACCAACTGTAACTATACCCTACCCACACATACATATTTTTATAGTCATCAGAAGGTCCCTCTGTTCCTGCTTATTTTCTTCTGTTGTTTGGAAATAATGAAGGTAGAGACAACATACACTTTTGACTAGGCTTTCAATACAAGAAAGAAGGCAACAAAAGGTAAAATCAGCGTAAACCTTGACCAGACAAACTCACTGTCAGTCTATATCCCAAGGAAGAAAGATCATTTGAGTGTAATTACCCACCATGGATTACAAAAGTGTCTATGAGAGAGTTTAATTGGGTTGCTAAGGACAACAAAATCAGTTATCCATGAACCCCTCTCCACCCACCCCTGTATGCGGCATTGTATTTGTCTTTGAGACATACAGAAATGGAGAGCATGTGTCATTCCAAAGATGGAACTCTCATATGATTAATTTGTCAGGGATTCTGGAAGTGGTTGTCTAGGGAAGAATTCTTAAGAAGTGAGTAAGGCAGCAACAGTATAGCTTGCTGTGGGCTTTGCAGGGGCGATACAGGTTTCACACCTGAGGAAATACATCCCAACATCAAGGTGCTATGAGCCAGTATTGGAACAGCTCAGGTAGAACAAAAGAATCTGCTGCATCTAGAATATGGGGAAAACCCCTACCCTGAAGAATCTTGAGAGATTGTTATAATTTGAAGGAACTTATCTCTTACAATAAAATTTTGGAAGAAGATATTGACTCAGATTTATTATACAACTAAATTCAGTATGGGGAACTTGGGAGGAAATCCATTAAGAGGCTGATAAGCAGTTGTCACCCAAGGGAAAGGTGGAAAAGAGTAAAGCAGAGACCTAGGGAAGAGTGTTGGCCAGGTTACTGGAGGAATTAAAATCGCCAAAAAAAGAAAAGGAGATACTTGTGAATGAGGGGAAGGACGACAGGAGATTATTACCGTATTCACCTCTCAGTCTCTCACAGTGCTAATAAGAAAGGCAACCCACTGATCCAAAAAAAAAAAAAATAATAATAATGCAGGCCGCCAACGAGGTCAAGGAAAGAGGTAGGAGATCTCTGAATAAGCAAGTCATTTGGGAAGTATTTAGACAAGAAAGTGACATCTTCCAGGTCGGGGCATGTGCTTCTATTTTGGCTCCAAGAAAGGAACACTTTAACAAAAGCCTGTCACTGTAAATTAGACTAGGACATTTATTTACCCAACAATGTGCCAGAAGCAGAGACAGCACTGCATGGGCTGGATAGAGAAGCACTTACTACATTTAACCAAGTCTGAGTATACACTTGAGAACCCTGTCTAAGAGGCAGAACAAGACAAATAGGAAGAGAGCAGAAGAAGGGCACTCAGGCGCCTGCTGAATCACATGCAGAAATGACTAAAAACATTGTGGAGACAATGACTGTCTCTCCAGTGCGAGATCACAGACCCCAAGATAATCAATTGGATTCACCAAAAAAGAGACTGTTTCAAAAATCACAGCTCTCAAGCCCACAGCACAGTCTCCCCGTCAAAGGCTCCAGGCTTTCTGTCATTGCCAGGCACCATGGGAAGACCAAGGAGCAGGGAGGGGAAGAGAGGAAAATGGATGCTATGGGTAAGTAGCCGGTTGCCTCCCCGTGTAAGCAAATAAAAATGTAAAAACTGCATTTAATTTGACTTCCCTTGTCAGCAAGGCAACTGTTTGTTCTGGATAAAATAAGTCGTGACCTTGAAGTTCTATGATTTGTACAAATGATATTGAGAGTTGATGGGATTAAAACTCGTATGCAGAGATTTCAGAGACTCAGAAATGATAGTCTCCAATATGTCATGTTCATTTTCAACCTCAGTACATTCACTTATTGTTTTCTCCACTTCATAATAGATCTCATCTGCCCCTCTTCAAAACCAACCTTCAAGATTCCACTCCTACTTCTTACTTTAAATCAGGCCAATTTTTTTTACCTTTCCTGATATCTTGTTTTAACTGTTAAATTCTATCAGTTACTACCATAGAGCTTACCACCTGACTGTTTTCTAATTGTCTCATGTGTGCTAGTTGCCATTTCTCCTAGTTACAGGACTTTGAACAAAGGTATTGGATCTTCCTCCCTACCTCTTTTTAATTCCCAGACTATCTGGAATAGCACCAGGCACAAAGTAAGCCCTCGCTAAAGACTCATTTTTATAAGCTCCTAAATGATGCCTTAACCAACAACATTTTTTCCCCTTTAAAATGAGATGGTAGAGTAGGCTGAAAATAAAACTTCGCTAATTAAAAGAAGCATTATTAAGAGCCTGGCTGGAAAAAATTAGAGTCCAATTCTCAGTTTTCTTGACCTGGCATGGGCAAACATTGCAAACGTAACACAGTCCTAACAATATAGGGCTGCTCGTATGCAGAGTTAAGGTGTGTGGTGGTTAAGATGCAAATTCTGGAATCAGAATGATTTGGAGTCAGTCTATGGTGCCACTGGGGGTCTAGTCATATTAACCATGCCAGAGCCAATTTTCTCATTTGTAAAATGAGTATATTAATGGTACTCACCTCAGGAAGTAGATATTGGAATTAAATGAGAAAATATTAATATAATTTAAAAGGTTAGCATTTGGCATGTAGTAAACACCCAGTCAGTACATGTTAGCCAGCTGGAACTCATTTATCTAATGGCATTCCAATTATATCTGTGGGACACTTAAAAATTCTAAGCAACAGCAAAGATATTGATTCAGTGTTAACATTATAAGATTGTTAGATAAAGTTGTACCTTAAATTTGGCTTATATTTGGAATAAAATGTAAAAACAAAACCAAAAAGCCTTAATATGGCTCTTCATTACCATGCCAAAAAAAGATCAGTATTATTTAGCACCCGCCATAAGTATACAGAGATGATTCAAATAAAAATCTCTGGGTGAACACAGTAAATGAGACATCATGATAGGCACTATCAGGGTAGAAAGAAAAAAATTAATAAGACATAATTTTTAAATTTGTAAAAAGCAATAATCTCAAGAGCCAGAAATATCAGGAAGAATTGCATACTAAATGCCTCAGCTTTCATTCAGTAAGTAATTTTTTTCAGACTGAAAAGGATAACAAGAAAATATGGGACTTAGGTAAAGAACTTCAGAATACAATCAGGTTGCAAAGTCAAACTGTAAGTTAATTTTTTTAAAGTATTTATCTAGTACACAAAGAAGAGCACAAATGAATGATACAAAAAGTAAATCTGTGTATGAACTATCAAAGAAGCTTTAGAAGTAGCAGCAGTGGTGTGCTGGTTTAAACACTAGTGTTGGTCAGGGAGGGAGAACTGATTTTTATTGTTTGCCAGTTGTTGTTGTGGAAATGTTCCCGTCGTGGCTGATTTCAAGATACTAACGAGATGTCACTGAGAGAAGAGTTGGGAATAGATGAGTACACTCAATTGAGGCCCCACAACACCAATGTCAGAATTTGAGGAGAACCTGAAGGATTGACTGAATTGGAAAAAAAAAAAAATGTTAGAAACTTGAAAAAGTTCCAGATGAAGAGGAATAACTGGAAGAAAGCCTCTGATTGAAGATTGAGCATAGTGTATTAAGGGAGATTATCTGAGGTCAGTCTAATTAGAGAACCGTATACGTGTTAGGAAATGGTGAATTTGGAAAGGTGGATTCAAATGAGCTTTTAGCAGTTTCAAACACAGTAGATTAACAGGTCATTTAGTAGCAAATGAGGATTCACTAAAGGTTTTTGAGGAGACAGGTAAACTCATAAAAGTCATTCTTTAAGAGGCGTGATTGGCCGGACACGGTGGTTCATGCCTGTAATCCTAGCAATCAGGGAGGCCGCGGTGGGAGTGTTGCTTGAGCCCAGGAGTTCAAAACTATCCTGAGCAAGAGTGAGACTCCATCTCTACCAAAAATAGAAAAATTACTGGGGTGTGGTGGCATGAGCCTGCAGTTCCAGCTACTCAGGAGGCTGAGGCAGGAAGATCAAGTGAGCCCAGGAGTTTGAGGTTACAGCAAGGTATGGTGACAGCACTGCACTCTACCCAGGGTGACAGAGTGAGACTCTGTCTTAAAAAAAAAGGAATGATTGGTTTGTTGTAGTTTGTAAGTATCAGAAGAAGGAAAAAAACTGAAGTCCTGGAGACCTGGTGCAAGTTGAGGAACACCAGGACTCCAGGGGAGGAACTGAGCATGAAAAGGCAACAGAGTTGGAAGCGAAATTGTGGGGGAAAATTTTGATGGAATCTGAAGACTTCATAGATCTGAAAGATGAAGAAGAGAAAAAAGTTCTATAAAAATAACTATAGCCTTCACATCTGGCCTTAGAGTAGAAGAATCATCTCTCTGAATGACTCAGGAGAAACAACTGTGCAGAAGTCACTTCGTGGCGAAGCCAGTAGCTTCACTTCAGACATGTCCACTGTGAATGCCAGGACTGTCTGCTCTGCTTCCACCCTTCAGAAATCCACAGGCCACGCAGATCTCTGGCTGCCTCCCTACCTACTCTGCCCTGTAGTTCTCAAAGCTCGGACCCAACTTCAGAGCTCTCTCCAATTAAACAATAGAGCAGAGACCTTAAATTCTTTTTCTTATTGGAACCATCTTATAACTCTCCCTTCTTATTATTCTACCCTAACCCCACCTACTTTGCTCTCTTTCCATCCAATTCTGAGGATCTTTGTTTTAGAATAAATGTTCTCACTTTTAAAAATTTCCTCTCTCATATGAGGTACATTCTTGTACAAAAATAGTGTTATAATATGTATTTTGAATATTACACTTTAGATACACTGGTATATTTATTATTCCATCCATTCTCCTAAAAAACCCTATGAGATCAGTGAGGGTAGCTATAATTAACCTCATTCTGTAAGTGCGAACAAAGGCATAAGAGATAATTAACATAATCAAGTAACTGATTCAGAGGCAATCACTGATTTAGGATTTCCTTCTCAATATCTTACCCAATAAACAAAATGCTGCTTTTGACCTCTTAATTTCCTTAAAAGAAAGATACTACACAAATTTATTTTTGTTGTGCATGGTAATTCTAATTGCATTTCAAACAATATAAGGTAAAACCTAAACTAGAATTAAAAATAAATGCCTCCTAATCAAAATTCCATTGCCTTTTTCCAAACTTGACTTGTTTCCTAGGATTATCTACAACAACTAGAAAGTGAAGATCACTGAACGAAATCTTAAAAGAAGATAATCCTAATGCTTTTTTGATCTTGTGTGCCATAATTTACTACTCAAATAGCATAAATCAGAAACAAAGCACTTAGATTTCATTACCATCTTTAGCCTGGACATAAAAACCTTATTAATTGTTAGTATATCTTTGTAAGCAGTAGGGTGTGTTTAAATGTAAACAATAGGAAATAAAAAGGAAAACAATGCAAGGCAGTTTCAGGTCTGAAAAGTGCTTACTCTGTAAGTGTCTCTAACTGCAGTCTCCTCACGTCTCAGATCCTTAGCAAAAGGCATGCAATCAAGCCTCCATTCTGAGCTGAATGCTTCTAACTTATTAATTCTAACAGACAAGATAAGGGGAAAGAAAACCTCTCAAGCATGTAAATTCCATTGTTTTAATGTATAAGTAGTTTTAACCCTGAAGGGTAGCTCCCCAACCACTGAGAACTCTTGAATGCTGAATGATGTTCTCCAGCTCCTGCTTTTGAGTTCAACATAATCATTTTGTATATGAGCAATGATTCCTGAAAACACTGGTTTTAAAACTCAGACTAGTTGTTCCTAATATTGGGAAATGGACCTCTGAGAAGTAATAGGGTTACAAGGTCTAAAGCAATTGGGATATAAACATATCAAATGTATAATAGATTAATATTCTGCATTTAGAGAATGAAGTTAATAAGAGCTACCTTCACTTATCTAGTAGTATTTTTTAAGATAATGTATAAAATACCAAATATTCTGGCATAATTCATAATAGATTTTTGAATTATTTATTTTATAATCAATGAGCCTAAACATGTAAGTACTAGCTTTTTGTCATCTTCAAAATATTTTGCTACTATAAAAAGGTTTTTATAATTTAAAAGAATAAGTTGAGATCCGTTACTTAAATCTTCAGGTGGGCTGAGTATCGTACTCCTGTTGAGATTATTATTTAATATTTTGTGATATTTTTATTTTATACTTGGGAAAATATTTTTAATCAGTAGGCAAACATGGGAACCATGTATAATAAATAAAACATGTGAAATATAGAGAGGGGAAGGTTATCATAAAAGTTTCTCAAATTTAGCTATTACTGTGAACTATCCTTGAAAATGTTCCACCTGAAAGATGTACATATAGCTCCTTCGCAATTTCCTTACTCATGCAAGTGTCTTTCGACATTTTTAGTTTTTATAATAATAGTGAAGTAATATCTCTAAAATGCTTTGAACTCCTTGGAGAAAGGGACTATGTAAATGCAAAGCATCACTGTTATTACTCTCCAATAAATTCCAACTAACATAGTAGGTAATTAAGGGAGAGAGGTAGGGAGTAATTAAAAGTAATTGATATCTCACCATCCTTGCAAGGTGCTGTTTTTGCTCTTCCTCGGTACCTTCAAAGTAGTGTCAAGTACAAAAAATAAATAAATAATTGTTAGATGAAAGCAGCAGAAATCTGTCAAGCCCCTTTTTCTCTAACCAGGGCACAGTACTGAAAAGGGTTCTCAGTAACTCACGGATCCTGTTATTAGCAGAGAACAAACAAGAGGTTTCAGAGTCCAGAGGAGCATCTGAGGTCTTTATGCTTCTCACATGGGGGCAGAGGGGTGGTTGTTAAAGCATTGACTGTACATAGTCTGAACACTTTGTTTATTTCTTGGGATGCAGACACAAAGTAAGTTGTTTAGTGCCCAAAAACACAGTATTGCTTAATTATGTGAGTATGAGGTTGCTGGGTGGGGTTGAAAATTTTCTCACAGAGATTCCCCCTGCCTCCTTCACTTCCAGGTGAAACCTTACCTCCTGGTCTTTCAGCCTTGAATCAACCACAGTAATTCCCTCTGACATGAGATTGTTCATTTCTCTGCTAAGAGTGACCCGCCCATGTTTTTCCTACTCACTTGACTCTTGTCCATCACTCAAGGCCCACTCTCCTATGACTTCACTTTTCAAACAGACTTCAGATGTGTCATCCTATGATCATATTTAGAATTTCTTACTCCAAAACTTTAATGATTCCTAAGGACACCAGCCACACAATAACAGACAGTCCAGATATTTAGAAAACATTTTTTCACTGAGATTATGGCATGCTTTCCGGAATAGGGAACCAGAAGGAGGTTTAGAAATCATCTGGTATTCTTTAAGACTTTGACGATGTTAAGTCATTAGTAGGCCACATGAAATCGTGCTGGGGTAAAGCAGCAGATGGGGCAAAATTAACCAGGGCCAATGATTTTGTTATGTAGGAAGAGTCTCCCAGATTGTTTTAATCTTGGGTAAAACCAGGTCTATAATAAGTAGCACAAAAAAGTATTTATTCTGCCCTGACACTACATCTCCAGGCTGGCTTTAGGGTTTCCTCCAACTACTTCTTTTAGTCTGCTGGAAATACCTGCCCATTTTTAGCGACACAGTTTTTCTAACAATAATCCTTTCGCTTTCTCCCTTCCTTGCTGTAGGTCCTTATGATAGCTACTCCTGAAATTTATCATGTCAATGAAGCCACCGCTTCCACTGAGACAGTTTCCTACCCAAAGTACCTCCAAAGCTGGTTATGATGCCTAGCAGAGGCTGCCCAAGTCTGCAGATACATCTAGGTGAATCAGACTCTTGGGGATCTACTTTATATTCAAGTTGAAATTCACACACGGTGGTAGGCTGAGATAGACAATAACGAAATATGAATCTTCCATTATAGGACTTGTTATACCAGGTTTAACGATGGCTCATTCCTATTTCAGTTTGTCCTTACAACAATCTGGTGGAGGACATAGAGACTTTGAAAAGTTAAGTAATGTTCACAAGTCACATTATTTCAAAGCCAGAATTGCAATTCAGGTGTCATTTCAAAGCCCTCTTGCCATTGTGCATAATTGTGAGGTCTGGCATCCAAAAGGAACCAAGTCCAGCGAGAGTGCCACAAAAGTGAGCAACTGGATGAGCTGTGGCTATTTGCTCTGTGAACTGTTTTTACTGCCTGTTGAGTGTGGGAATTCTGTACTTATCCATGGTAATTATAATCAGGAAACTTCTAGAAACTGCAGGTAAATGAGTCTGACCTTCGCAGAACCAAGGACAGAAAAGATGAGATTTTCTCACAAATGTGAATGGAAATGATAAAATAAAAGGAAGACAATATTGTGCTCTAATCTTCTGGAGGACTATTCTAGGTCCATAATTTTATATCAATGGCTGTAGATACAGGGGTCTTTGCCACTGTGAGATAGCTGCCTTTCTCATTAACAGCACCCCTTAAGTTAAAGCACCATGAGAGACATGGCAACTGCATGTCATCAATCAGATATTGGCTTGCTATTTTCTATGAACTTGACATATCCCTGTTTTCCCATATGCCTTGCCTCTTCCTTATACACATTGCCTTCCCACTCTGCCTCCTCCACTTCATTTGTCACCTTCTGTTCCCTCCCCTGCTTCTTCTGTTTTCAATTTAGTGATGTTAAATGTTTTAAGTGTGAAATAATATGCATCATACTGAGGCTTTTAAGGAGAACAATAGAAATATAGGTACAAACACTCTGTGTATGGATCTGTGTGTGATTATAATATATGATCAATAGTAATAATATTCACAATAATATATCATAGTATGGAACCTGAAATAAATGTCAGATAGGTGAGTCAAGGTGCTAATAAAAACATAAAGCATGTCTCGGGCACTCTACCTGTCCTTCTTTGGACCTTGATATCCACTGCTAGCCATGTATCATTACAAAAGCACTGGCAAATGCAAGCAGCTCTGATAACTATTTTGCAGAGTAGTGTAAAGGTCTGCAGGACTCCAAATGTTTTGAATATATCAGCATGACAACATAGCATCTACTTGGGTATCAGTAAGGGGTAGATAAATTAGAGCATTATACATTTCTCCTATATTAGAGAACCTCAAGGCACTACATAGATGACAACCAAATTTACAGAGATCTCAAGTGTGACAACAAATGGTGTCCTTCATACACGTAATCTTTAAAAACTGGTGATCTCTGAGATGGAGTTCATAGTACAGTGATACCTGGATTGACACAAATATCCCTGAAATAAAGGTTCAACTACGGACATGGTTGGGATTACTGTCGCCATCCTTAGCACAAGGTCAGTAGAAATAGCAAAGGAGGGAGACGGGATAGTGATGACATTTTTCAAAGCAGATCAGTTCTGGGCCTGGATGAAACAAAAGCACATTCTCGGGCACTTCAGAAAGCCCCAGTCACCTGAGAATTAGTGGGGGGCAGAGGTATAGTTGGTTTTGATCTTTCCTTTTTTTTTTTTTTGAAATTTTATTCTTTATTCTCCTAAACATTTAACAATGTACAAGTACATAGCAGCTGTTATTTAAAATCTTCGTTATTTAAAATTTTCTTGCACCCAGAAACTCCTAGCAGCCTCTCATCTTCCACACCACCCCTTCAGATACCTCCTCCTGCACCCATTTTGTAATGTCCTCAGTTTTCCCTCCTCTGCTCTCCTCAGTGCCACACTATACAGTCTCAAGGACCTGCCATGTGGTCTCTAGGGGAGTGAAGTTCTTTTTCCACATTTTAATGCTTTTCTTAGGCTCTGGTTGATTTTCTCGGATTTCATTTTCTTCTCAAAGAGTTGGAGTGGGTGTAGGTAGATTTGTATTTTCCTGTAATGGTGAGCTAGGGTTTTCAGATCAATGTTCTCACAGAAAACAAACACAAATTCTCATTTGTCTCCCATCTCTCAGAGATCACTGTCTTTAGTTGTCTAGCGTCAATCTCTCGAATGCTACTGTGGCCTATATTTTGTCCAGCTTGTTTCATGTGGGAGGGTTTTATGGTTTGAATATGTCTCTTCCAAAATTCAAATGTTGCCAATGTGATAGAGGTGGAGCCTTTAAGAGGTGATTAGACCCTGAAGGCTGCTCCCTCATTAATGGAAATAAGTCCCTTTTAAAAAAAACCTTCATGCAGCACTCAGCTAGCTAGCTAACTTGCTCTTCTGCCATGTGAGGACACAACAAAGAAGGCCTCACCAGACACCAAATGCCAGTGCCTTGATCTTGGTCTTCTAAGTCTCCAGAACTCTAAGAAATTAATTCCTATTCTTTATAAATTACCCAGTTTTGCATATTTTTTTGTAGCAGCACACACAGACTAAGACAGAGGATAAATCAGGTCATGTTACTCTGCCTTGATGGGAAGCAGAAGTTGTCTTCATGATGCAAGAAACCCAGAGTGATCTTCTCAAGCAAAGCAGTCTTGCTTTCACAGCCCTCTCAACTTGCTGTCAACTTCAACTGGAAAAATTTTTCTTACTGGTGTACTATAAGGATACAACTCAGGAATAGCCAGATGAAAGAGATTCCTAGGGCAATGTATGGGAAACAGGGACCACAGAACTTCCATGTGTTCTCTGGGTGTGCCACCCTCCCGGCACCTCAACCTTCTGAACCATTTTCCAACCCTTAAGCCTTCTCATAGCAGCAGAAATAGCAGTGGAGATAGCCTCACCAACAAATAACTGCAAGTCAATGTGATAAATGCTATAATATAAATATGTACAAACTGCTATGGTGGTAAAAGAGGGAGCCCCCTCTTTGGCTTTGAGATATGAGGATTTTACAGAAGGCTCCGGAGACAAGGTTATGCTAGGGCAGATGTTAAATCATAAGTTGTAGTTTGGGTAGAATGACAGGGTAGAAACTTCAGAGAGTAGGAAAAGCAAAAGCAGAGGGTATTTAGGAAAAAAGGAAGCCACCATGTGTAGGACAGAAACATTGTGAGCGGTGCTCAGAATAGTATTTCAGAGTGTGTGATAGGGTTATATTCTGAAGTATTTTGTAAGCCAATCCACAGAATTTGGACTTGAGACAATGTTAAGTAGAAATGTGACATGATCCGATTTTTATTTTTAAATGGTAAGTCCAAAAATAGTATAAATCATGAATCAAAGATGGTGGTGAGATTTTTGGATGACAACTGAAACTACTGAATAGCTGCTGAGGAGGCAAAAGATCATAATCTGACTAATCATAATCTATACTGAAAATATAGATTGAGAGAAAAGATGGATGGAAGAGAAACTAAGGAGGTGGAGACCTTGGGTAGACATACTGGATATAGAGTGTTCGGAAGGAGCAAGAGCCAAGTAGAATGTTAAGGTTTCTCTGCTTAAGGGACAAAGTAGATGGTGATATTTGAACCAAGGCAGAAAATATAGCCCAAATATTGATTGTTTTAATAGCTTTCTGTCTGATAGCAGCAGATCCTCAGTTTCCTACTCAAAGCTTTCATTTTTTAAAATTGTATCCCCAAACCAGTAATTCAGCCAGATTCATTATGGTGCACCTCTCGTGTTCCTTCTCTCGTCTTTGTGCTCCCGCTCACCCACATCCGCTGCATACAGAGAAACTTGTAACAACTTCCCTGTCTGCCAAAGAATGTGCCTTGTCAGTGACCATATCAAAGACACTATATCTAAATGATCCTAAAGCTTCATGTTTACAACCTTCAGAATGTCACTGAGTTACATGCCAACACAGAAAACTGGGCATGAGGAAGCCCACTAGAATTTCCTCCCTATCAGAATGCATGCTGTGTAAGTGCGGAGATTTTTATCTGCTTCATTTGGTTCAATATCTTCTATATCTAAGACTAAGATTCTTTGCTTGACTAAACTTTAGTCAAGCTTCTGAACATTCTCTCAGGCCTATCTGTGCACTTCCTCGTAAAATCCAGTTTTAGCAAGAATCCTGTTAAGTTAGTTTAGCGAGAAGCACTCACCCTTGATACTTGATCACCCTTCATATCTGATCAAAATTTCTCTCTCCCTACCCTTGGTATCTGATCACCATAGCCTGCCTTCATCAGGTATCCTCATAGCTCAGTTCAATGAGAATTCCCCAAGATTTGATGTTTCCTCTTAGTAATTTCACATATACCTGCTCTTTGACTGTATATCCCCACTTGCCCCTATTGTATTCAGAAAGGAGCTCAGTTCTATACTGGAGTCTCTTTTCCCCTATTGCAATAGCCATGAAAAGAAATTGCCTTCTCCACTGCTATGATTTCAATGTGTCCTCCAAATGTGTTTCATGTGTTGGAAACTTAATCCCCAATATAACTGTGTTGAGAAGTGGAACCTTAAGAGGTAATTGGATCATAAGGGCTCTGCCCTCATGAATGAATAAAGTCAGTATCTCGAGAGTGAGTTTATTAGAAAAGTGAGTTCCGCCCTCTCTTGTTCTTGCTGCTCTTGCCTTCTCTTCCCCTTCCACCTTCCACCTTGGGATGAGGCAGCATGAAGGCTTCACCAGATGCAAGTGCCATGCTTTTGGACTTCCCAGATCCCAGAACCATGAACCAAATAAATTTCCATTTATTATAATTTCTCCAGTCTATAATATTCTATTATGGCAGCATAAGATAGACTATGATAATTGCTTTAACTTATGCCAAGCTCTGGTTTTTTTTGACATCTATAATAATGCCTGCATGTAACAGTCATTCAACAAATATTTTTAACGGAAGTTTTTATTTTCAGATAATTATAAACTCACATGCAGTTGTAGAAACTAACACAGAGAGATCCACTATACCTTTGAGGAGTCTCCACAAAGGGTAACATCTGGTGAAACTATAGTATAATATCATAACTATGATGTTGGCATTAATACAGTGAAGATACAGAATATTTCTATCACAGCAAGGGTCCCTCATGTTGCCAATTTATAGATGCACTTACTTCCCTCCAAAGGAAAGTTGTTCCAAATAGTGCCATCAAATAAGTTTATGAGAAGCAATTGTAAAAGACAGGAGACAATATAGAAGAATTCTATACTCAGGTTGCATCACAACCAATTTAACTTTTACACCAGTTTAAATAAACTTAAATGTGACAAATTGAGTTTGTAGTTTAAAGGGGAGAAAAAGACAAAAAGGAATTCTAATCAGTTCAGCTAATTAAATCTTGGCCCTAAATCAAAAGATTAGCAAATCATTTTTATTTAAAACATGCTTATTTAGGTTAAAATAAAATTTTAAGGTATATATACTTCTTTTAAGATTATTGTCCCATATGTTATAAAATTTTTTGCTTAAGCAACTACTGGCCCCAACCATCTTGGGCAAAAAGTCTTTTACCCTAGGACTATCACTCCGGTTATATCTCACACTCTAAACATGGGGCTCAAACTCAGTGCAGGGGAACTAGTGGGAAACAAATGCCCTTATATCTCTTCTGTGTCACTGTTCTTCTTTTCAGCCTTCCATCTCATTCCAAGTTTTGTTTTCTTCCAATTACCAAAAAAAAAAAAAAGAAAAAAAACCCTTCATGAATATGATTAAAAATATTGACACGAGATGTTGATGAGGAGGTGGAATAAAGGTCACCATCTTTAAGCAGCAGTGAGCCACAGATGCTCTCTTTAAAGAAAAAAAGCAAAGAAAAAGAAAAATGGAGGAATGAGAAGTTTAGAGGGAGCTGGCAGTCAGAAAGTGGTTTTGAGATTAAAGATTTATGTTTCTAATGCGTGCGATGCACACCATCTCGGGGACGGACATGCTTGAAGCTCGGACTCTGGGGGGGAATGGGGGGAAAGGCAACACATGCAACCTAAACATTTGTACCCCCATCATATGCTGAAATTAAAAAAAATTTTTAAAAGAAAGATTTATGTTTCAAGACTCATCCCCTTCACATCCATCCTCTTCAGAGCCACAAACTTGGCTATGTGACTCCCCTGCTTGACTCCCTATTGCCTAAAAACAAGCCACACTCATCTGCCTGGCTTATTGACACCCTCCATTTACTGATTCCTACCATTTCTCTAGTCTTTTTACCTGCTGCTCCCTCTCATGTGCTTTCCTCTCCAGAAATACCACTTGACATTTTCCTCTGCACACACACGATGCTGTGTCTCCCCCCAGAACCTCTGCTCATGCTTTTCCTTCTGCCTCAACTGCCTCTTCACACCCATCTTTGTCCCCTCGCTTTCTCTGGCTGGTGCCCAACTGTTACGCTTCTCTTAAACTCAGTTCATATATTACTTCTTCCACAAAACTTTCCTGGGATCCTTTCCAGCCATCCACTAATAGATATACTTGAGTCTATATTAATCAATACAATATTTTTTTCTTAAAACCATTTGAAGCCTAATTCAAATGAGCACAGGAGAACAAAGGAAATCTATGTCACTCAAGAACAAATTATAAGAAAGGCAGTCCATAGATGTCCATTTTACTGTAAAAAATCTGCATTATTTCATTTAATACATGGGATTATAATCTGTTTATATTTCTATCATCCCTAGTCTATATTGCTGAGGTTATTCACCTTAGCATTTTCCAATGTCAAACACAATTCCCAGTGCAGTGGAAGTTGAATATATGCTTATTGAGTAAAGGGAATCATTAAGTTGGAAATTCAGGAAAGTGGTATTTAGTGGGAATTTTCTATATACAGGAGATCTTGTTTATGAGTGCAGAAAAAAGACTTGGTGAATAGCATTTTAGAATAAAAGAAAAATTGATGAAGCAAAAGCAAGGTCTTTACAGACAGATTATAATTCTAGGCTTCCGTTTTAAACTTGAAGAAAAAGTGGGCTCTCTCTCCATGGAAATGGGAGGAAAAAAGGTAAAGTCAATGATAATATAGGTGGTATCAGAGGTGAGGAGATGAGTTGAAAGAGCTCATGCCTTTTTTTTTTTTCTTACTAAGACAGTAGGCAATGTCATCTGCTTCAGAGAGAAGACAATCATATTTGGAATTGAGGTAGGAGGACTGAAGAAATTGGTAACTTGGAAAAGCTGCTGAAAAAATGAAAACGGTTTCTTCTGACTGAGAGACAAAGAAAAGTGAAGTAGTGGGATAATTTAACTCCTGCTTTACCATGATCTTCATACTTCACTGTACAGCCAGCACAACCTGGAAATTCCATGAATCTTGATGTTTCAGCTTACCCACTAAACTGGCCCCTTTTAGAAAGAAGTCCCTTCTCCTCACCTCTATACTCATACCCATATTTTTACCTCCTTCTCCTTTTCCTATGAATATGCTTAAGTCTTACTCATCCAAAAATAATTTTTTCTTTCCGTGTCTTAGTCCATTTTCTGTTGCTTATAACAAAATACCTGAAACTAGGTAATGTATAAAGAAAAGGAACATATTTCTTATAGTTATAGAGGTGGAGAAGTCCAAGGTCAAGTGCTGCATCTGGTGAGGGCCTTCTTGCTGGTGTGGACTCTCTAGAGTCCTAAGGTGGTACAGGGCATCACATGCTGAGGGGCTGAGCATGCTAGTTCAGATCTTTCTTCTTCACTAATAAATTCACTAATGCCACTCCTATGATAACCCATTAATCCGTGAGTGGATTAACCATTCATAAAGGCAGAGCCTTCATGACTCAATCACCTCTTAAAGGCTCCGCCTTTCACTACTGCCACATTGGGGATTAAGTTTCAACATGAGTTTTGGAGGAGACAAACATTCAAACCAAAGCACCATGCAACTATAGTCTTTCTTCCTCCTTCTCATCCCCAGAATTTTTGAAGAGTATCAATGACTCATTCTCTTCTTTTACTTGCTTTCCATTCACTCCCTCAACTACCGCTCTTTGGTTTCATTCCAATGCTACTGAAATAGCTTCTGCACAGGTCACTATTACCTAGTTACAAAGAACCATAGTGGTTTTTTCTCAATCTTCCTTCTTTCTGGGATTTCTGAAAGCTTTTGAGCCCATTGATAATCCCATCCTTTTGAAACATTCTCATTCTTTGGCTTTGGCCATAGCAATCAGAATCATCATAGGAAATGAGACACTGTAGTGGTTCAATGCAAAGATTGTGGCTTAATTCCCAGCCACGTAGCTTTCTCATGGTGTGGTGTTAGAGAAGTCATTTGGCCTCTTCTCACCTTGGTTTATGTAGCTGTAAAACAGATATAATATCCACCTGACAGTATTTCCTTCAGAACTCAAATTATCTAACATTTAAGAAATACTTAATACCTACTGTGTACCAGACACTCTCTTGGGTGCTTGGAATACATTAGTGGGGGAAAAAAAACAGATAAAAATCCCTGCATCATTGAGCTAGAAAAAGGGAAGAGACCATAAGCAGTAAACTTAATAAATATGATATGGTATAGAATGTTAGAGGATGACAATGACATAGTAAAACATAAGTCAAGGAGAGGGGATTGGAAGTGTCCCAGTGCTGGAGAAATTGAAATTTCCAATAGGGTGGCCAGAATAAGCCTCACTTGGAAAGTGACATTTGAGCAGAAACCAGGGATGGAGGGAATTAGTCATGTGTAAATTTGAGAAAAGTGTGTTTATGGCAGAAGAAACGGACTGTAAAGGCCAGTGCATTTAGAATCCTGTGAAGGAGGAGGAGAGCGGTAGGAGATGAGCAGAGAAGTAAGAAAGAGAGGCCTGTGCATTTATAGGCCACTGTGAGGATTCTGCCTTTTACTCTGAGTGAAACTGAAAGCCCCTGGGGGGTTTTGAGCAAAGAAGTGGCCAATGTGCATTAACAGGACTGCTCTGGCTATTATGTATGGGATAAGGCAAAAGCTGTTGCAACAATCCTAGTGGAAGATGCTATTGGTACTGACAGACGGTGGCAAGTTGTGGTGAATGTGGCGAGAAGTAGTTGGACTGCAGATAGATTGTGAAGGTAGAAATGAAAGTATTTTCTATTGGGGTTGACTGTGAAAGCAATAGAAGAGACACAGATCATCCCAGGGTTTTGGCCTGAACCACTGGAAAAACAAAGTTGCTGTTTCCTGTGATGGGGAAGACTGATAAAGACTATGAATATCATATTATAAAATTTATATAGTGAAATACTCTGCTGCATTGTGAATTTGCCTCTTGAGTCTAAGACTTAGGGTAATCATTCTCTTCCTTATTATTAAATACACAGCACTGCCACATTCTTGAAGCAGTTTCATACATATAATTTCATTTGTTTTGATTTTTTTTTTTTGAGAAAAGCAGACACACATTATTATTCCTCATGTAACAGATAAATGACTAAGGCTCAGAAATGCTACAAGATTAGCCTAAGGCCCCAGTGTGGCTAGAATGGATTGTACACCAGAACACTCTGAATTTTGTCCTTTGCCTACCATATTTTAGATCACATAATGCTTTCTAAGAATCAGGATATTCTGATAACTTCAAGACCATGCAATCCAAACCCTTCTAGATTACACTTGAAGAAATTAACTCACAGAATCTAAGTAACCTGCTATGAGTCAGTCTGTTTTTGCTTTTGAAATCTTTTAGAAAAAGATTTCATATTGAGAGTCCATTTTAGTACAGCAAATAACTAAAGTGCTATATTTCCAATCAAAAAATTGCTCAGTGCAGTAAGAAAGAAACCAGGAGAATGCAGTGGTCCTGGAAACCAAATGAAGAAAGTATATGAGGGAGGGAGCAACCTACTGCACCAACTGTTGCTAACTGAGCAGGAAGGATGAGGCCTGAGAATTGGCCATTGGTTTTAGCAACATGACAATCATTGGGAACCTGGACAAGAACAGTTTTAGAGGAGTGGGGTGGGGGGCAAAGGCCTGACTGGACGGTTTAAAAGTAAAGAGTGGAGAGAACTTGGAAGCAGCAAGGAGTTTCTTGTCAATGGGAGCAGAAAAAAATGGAGTCAAGAGAAAAGGTTTTTCTTTTTCTTTTTTTTTTTAAAATGGGGGTGGAGGAGAAGCAGGTTTGTGTACAAATAGAAACAGGCCAGTAAAAAGGAAGAAAATGGTGATGTAAGAGGCAGAGTCAAGAATTATATGGGTAACGCCCTTGAGCAGGCAAGAGGGATGATATCTAGTGCCCCAGGGGAGGGACTGACACTAGGATGGGGGCATGTGTAGTCCTACAGAGCAGGTGAGAAATTAAGCGTGCAGGTTAAAGGCTGGTCTGCAGGTAGATGAGGGGAAGTCTGTGGAAGTTCCCTGAGTGTTTCTGAGAGCTCTGTGAAACAGGAATGGGTCATATGAAGAAAGTGAAGATGAGGGAGAAGGAGTTGGACATAACATAATGTTCTCTAGGTTCATCCATGTTATTGCAAATGACAGGATTTGCTTCTTTTTTAAGACTGAATAGTATTCCATTGTGTATACACATCACTTTTTTTTAATCCATTCATCCATTGATAGACACTTAACTGATCCTTTATCTTGGCTATTGTGAATAATGCTGCAATGAACATGGAAGTGCAGATATCTCTTTGACATACTGATTTCATGTCCTTAGTATGTATATACCCAGTAGTGAAATTGCTGGGTAATATGGTAGTTCTATTTTGAATTTTTTGATGCAATGCCATACTGTTTTCTATAATGGCTGTACTAATTTACATTCCCACCAACAGGGTGCGAAGGATCTCTTTTCTCCATATCCTCTCCAACACTTACTTTTCATCTTTTTGATAATAGCTATTCTAACAGATGTAAGGTAATATCTCATTGTAGTTTTAATTTGTATTTCTCTAATGATTTCTGATTTTAACTATTTTTTCAGATATTCGGTGGCCAAAGCTATAGTAATCAAAACTTTATGGTACTGGTATAAAAACAGAGACATAGACCAATGGAACAGACTAGAGAGCTCTGAAATAAATCCACACCATTATGGGCAATTGATTTTTAACAAAGGTGTCAAGAACACAAGATGGGGAAATGGTGTTGAGACAACTGGGGAACCACATGCAGAAGAATTAAGTGAGACCCTTATCTCACATCACATACAAAATCAACTCAAAATGAATTAAGGATTTACATGTACAACTTAAAGCTGTATAACTATTAAAAAGAATATAGGGGGAAAGCTCCATGACATTGGTCTAGGCAATGATTTTTTGGATATAAACCCAAAAGCACAGGCAACAAAAGCAAAAATAGACAAATAGGATTACATCAAACTAAAAAGCTTCTGCACATCCAAGGAACCAAACAACAGAGTGAAGAGATAACATATGGAAAGGGAAAATATATTTGCAAACCACATATATGATAAGGGGTCAACATCCAAAATATAAAAGGAACTCAAATAACTCAATAGTAAAAAAAAACAAACAACCCAATTAAAAAATGAACAAAAAATATTCATCATAGACATTATTCAAAAGAAGACATACAAATAGCTAAGGTAAATTTAAAAATGCTCTTAAAGCACTTGACCCAGGGCCACAGGTGTGTCCGCAGTCTAGGGTTACTACCACAGTTGCAAGCACCCAGGGTTGTCTGTGTGCTCAACAAGTGTAGTGATTATTATTGTGTTACTCAAAAGCACTCCCTAATAAAGGTTTTGGAGAATGCTGAATTATCTACTTGCAAATTGCTCAACGTATTTTTAGGCACAAATTTAAGAATTTCCTTTTTAATGTCTACTTATTTGGCATTTCTACAGTTCTTTATATGTGTAAATTGCTCCCTAGTCATGCTTATTATGTATGCTTCCCCATATCCCTCACTTACACACTTAAGTTAAGTAAGTCAGAGAAGGCTCAATGCCTTCTTTTGTCAGTAACATGGCAACAGGGAATAGATAGGAATTACCCATCCTGGATTTAACAGTTAACAGCAGTATTTCCTTAAAGTATATTCTATGGAACATTAATCCCAAGAGATGCTTCATGAGTCAAGAGTTGTATAGTCAAGTATGTGTGAGAATGTTACAGAGTATATCCAACTCTTAGAGTTTTGCAATATGCATTAACATCTTCCAGAAGCATGGCGTTAAAGAGAATTGCTTAACTTTATTTACCCTAGCATTTCTGAGCCTTCTTTGACCACAATATTCTTTTTCTTTAAGAGCTTACTTTTATGGATAGGCAGCAGTCATTGACAGAATCAAATCCCATATCCCTTTCCCCCTTCTTTTTTGGATAAGAATTCTAGCTTTAACTGGAGACATTGCTGTTTAGTCAAAAGATTTTCTTCTGCAGCTCCCCTTGTTACAAGTTCCGGCCAAGTAACCAAGTTATGGCAAATGAGATACAAGTGGAATGATATGCATGATAACCTAGAAATACCTTTAAAGGTAAGGAACACTCTTCTCTTTGCGTCTTTCTCCTTCCTCCTTTCAGCTGGCCAGAATGCCAGAGTGATGGCTACAGCCTCAGCGGTTGAACCAGGGGGAGGCTCACTAAAGACAAGAAAGCTGCAAGACAGCGGGACCCTGAATCCTTGGTCATTGTGGAGCCATCACCCCAGGTACACAGTGCCTACCTCCAGACTCCGTCATGTCTCCAGACTCCTTTAATAACCTTCAATCTTTACACATATCACCGTGGATTTGGTCTTTGCTGTTACTCAAGGCTGAATCAAAGCCTAATTTATAAGTAACACTTACCATGATCTCATAGTAGTAGTGTTCCTCAGAGGACACTTTAGACCAGTGCTGGTCTAAATTCAGCTTCTAAAAAAAAAAAACATCATGCCTCTTCTCCCACAACAGATGCAGTGTTTTCTCAATCCAAACATATAGACTCTTCACTTGTATTTACTGGTAAATATCACTGGCATTTATATTTAGTTCCAAATATTCTAAAACAGATGACAGCAAGTAACTGGAAAGAACACTGGCTTATGTCAAAAAATGAACATTTTAAGTCCTAACTCTGCCACTTGACCTCAGACAAGTATTCTAAAATCTCTGTGCCTCAGTTTCCCTGAAGGCATAGTAGGAATAATACATTCTCTGCTTCATATAGTTGTTATAATTGCTAAATAAAATACTGACCCCCCCAAAAATTCTAACAATTAGGTAGCATACTACACAAAAGGTCTTATTGTTGTTATTTCACTTTCAGGGCTCAGAACATAATACCCCAAAATACAACACCATGGCATGAACAGAAAAGTCATTCTCTGACCTTTTCCTGCCTTTATTCCCTTATGGCATAAAAAAAATTCTCCCTCCTTTCTCCCCTCCTATGACAGGGGTCCTGCTCTATACCTGGAGAAAAGGAAAGAAGACACAAAGACATAGAAGTGAATCTGAACAAATAGAGCTCGCTAAGTTCCCCCAGTTTCTAACCATTAGATCATACTCTTTTTGCTCAACCATACTTCTACATGACTATCCTTCATTGAAAGTAAGCATAAAAATGCCATTCTCCCTGGGTCTTTGAGTCTTCATTTTTGAAGTTTCCCATGTCACATAAAACTTTTTTAAAATGAACTTGTTATACTTTTCTCTTATTAATCTATCTTTTGTTTTAGGAGTATCAGCCATAAACTTTGTGATGGGTGAGGAACAGATGTTATTTTTCTCCCCTATTTCACCATATTAGAGAGAGCTCTGGCCTGAACCTACCAACATGTGTGCGCGTTCTTGAGCTCTCCTACATTATTCTATAGGTGTCACCTCTGTGTGGACAGGTAGAACCAGATAGGCTCCTTGGGCCTATTCCAATGTAAATTCTAAGTGCAAATGGCGTTCTTAGAATCTTAAGGCTAGGATGGGGCCTTTAGGGGACTCATTAAATCTATGTCTCTACATTAAGGTGAAATCACACCTAACCCATCCTGGAATTCTACATTTATTACTTTGTAAAGACCTTGAGAAAAAAAAATTCTAAAACCTCACCTTAGAGAGCATATCTGAGGGTTTAACAACCCTCACTATAAGAACATTGCTCTTTAGAATTAAATTTAAATTCCTTACCTTAATTTAGGTCACATGCTCTCTTGTGCATACTGTTAGTCAGTAAAAATCTGGTATAATTTGCACAATATTCACCCTTTATGTGTGTGAAGACAGTTTCTAAGACAATCTTCTTATGAATATTGAGTTCATAACTCAACCTTACCATGGCAACTGTTGTTTCTATATATTTTTTAAATGTCATATGAGATATCCAACTCACTAATGAGGACTTTCATGAACATCATAGAGGTATTTCACTTCTAAAGTTATGAATGTTTAGAAATCTGTTTATAAGAAAAAGAGATTAGGTAGCAAATTTGCAAATCAAAACATGCTTTAAAGCTAAAATTATCATTTCTAAACTAAGTAAGCTGAAAAAATAAGACTATTAGTTAAAATGGGTACATACATTATTCAAATGATATAGCTAACATTTTAAACTCGAAATAAATGAAAAACAAATGTCTAATTGATATTCATTTATTCTTGTCACTATATAACCAGAATAGGGCAAGCTAGTTTTGTATGGCATCATTCACAGAAAGAGTATTCCAACATCCTTTACAAAATTAAAATAATGCATAATATTAATTTTGTTTGTTTTCAGTTTCTAGGACATGTCTGACATATATTACTAGATATATTCAGTCTCAATTTGCTATTTTTATTGTTAATCCCGATGAAGGATGTTAGCGTTGCACTCAACAAAATCCATCAAATGATTAATTTTCTTAAACCAATATGAAATTAACCTAGTAAAACAGAGTTACTTAAAAACATTAATTAGATGTCTGCGTTTGCTTATCAATCCTGATCCCCTGTGCACTATTTAACTGCATAACTCTATAGAACTGGTAGTCTTCATTTTTTCCTATTGACAAAACCTTTATGAGGTTCTGAACTGCAAGGAAAGTAGTTAAAGTTAGAAGTGAGAAAAAAAGGGGCCATAAGAGGAGAGGGCCTCTGTGGTAACCATCAAACACCCATTTGCATATGAAACTATATTGTGGATAATGAGAATAAGTTTTCTCACTGTTAAAGAAAGGAATGACAAATAAAAAAGGAAAGAAAGAAAGATAGAATAAAACCTGTGGTGGTGAGTTGGAATCAGAGGTATCTGTACCAGTTTTTAATATGAATATGAATGGATATATATAAAAGTAAATACAAATATATATGTATGAATAGGATGGTTTACATACATGTATTTTCCAGGCTCTGTCCATTGAGAGAGCCTAGTAGCAATGCTATTCCAGAAGGAATGAGACTACCCAGGTCTTAGTTTCTTAATAGCATCCCACAAAAAAGGAACCAGGGCTCTTGAAGGAAGTGTGGATTCCAGGGCTTAGGCAGGGAAAGTACAAGAAAATCCAGGAATATCTTGTGGTGCTATAAAGAAAAGAAATGCTAAAAACTGATGAAGGCACATTGAAGAACAATTTAAAGAAACTCAAAGGCCAAATCTGGGTCAATTTGAGCAACAAAATAAATGATGACATATTAGACTATAATCCCATAGTCCACAGTGATATAAATGATTTAATAAATTTAAAAATGGGCCAGAAGGCACAGCTTTTGTTACAGTCAAATTCTAATTAATAAATGTAGAAACAGTGATGAAAATAGAAAATCACAATTAGGCAAACACTATAGTATTAACTATTACAGGCAAAGGTCACAGATGAGTGTTAAATTTAGTATATTAAAATATGAAAAGAAATAGAATATTTGCATGGTTTCAAAATATCTCCTCAGAAGATACACATTAATTACAAAAGAAAAAACAATATCTTTACAGTGGAGAAACCTAGCAGATACCATCTTAACCAAGTGATCAAAGTTAAAATTATGTAATAAGACATCATGTATTAAGACATGTCAACATCCTGTACCTCTTGATATGATGCACTGAGAAGGTCATAATATTACTTTTGTGAAATTCTTGCCAAGAACGCATAATTTGTATATAATCATGAGAAAACATCAGAGAAACTCAAATTGAGTGACATTCTATAAAATAACTTGTCCATGCTCTTCAAAATGTTAAGGTCATAAAAGACAAAAAAACAGAGGAATTATAATATATTTGAGATGTTTAACCAAATGTAACAACTAAAAGGAAGGTAAGATTATGCATTGAATCTTGAACTAGAAAAGGGACAGTAATGGTACAACTGGCAAAATTCAAATAAAGTCTCTAGATTAGTTAGTAATGTTATTGCATCAGTGGTCATTTCTTGATGTCATTAATTGTAGTTATACAAAATTTTAAGATTAAGAGAAATAAGGTGAATGATATACAAGTGGTCTCTGTTCTATTTTTGTAACTTTTGGTAAGAGTAAGATAATTTCAAATTAAAAAGCTAATTTGAAATGCATCTTCATATGCATTTCCATAACCTTCAGTTGAAAATACTTTATCTTTTTGTTGAGGTTGTCTATTGCTGTGAAATAAACCATTCCAAGCTTAATGGCATAAAACAAGAGTCATTTATTATTATTATGTTTCATGTTGAAGACACATAATGTCAAACTCACAAAAGAAAAAATGGGCAATCTTAATAGGGCTGTATCTATTAAAGAAATTGAATCAATAATAATCTTCCAACACAGAAAGCACGTGGCCTGTATGTATTCACTGTTGAATTCTCCAAACATTTGAGGAAGATAAGATACCAATTCTCTACAATGTCTTTCTGAAAATAGAAGCAGAAGGAAAACTTCTTAACATATTCTATGAGGCCAGCAACACTATAATGTACTGAAACCAGACAAAGACATTACAAGAACAGAAAATTACAGAATGATATTTCTTATGAACACAGATGCAAAAATCCTCAACAAAATATTAGCAAATCAAACTCAAAAATGTATAAAAGGAATTACGTCTCATAACCAAGTGGAATTTATTCCAGGAGTGCAAGGCTGGTTCAACATTTGAAAATTAATCAATGTAATCCATCACATCAACAGACAAAACAGAGAAAAGTCGCATGATATATCAATAGATGCCGGAAAAGCATTTGACAAAATCCAACACCAATTCATGATAAAAACTCTCAGCAAAATAGGAATAGAGGGGAATTTCCTCAATAAAAAACATCGACAAAAAAACTATGGCTAATATACTTGATGGTGAAAAACTTGAGGCTTTTCATTAAGATCAGGAAAAAAACAAGCATTTCCCTTCTCTTCACTGCTTTTCAACATCATACTGGAATTCCTAGTTAATGCAATAAGATGAGGAAGGAAAATAAAAGGTATACAGATAGAGAAAAAAGAAAAAAACTGTCTTTGTTCACGGAAGACATGACCATTTATGTAAAAGATCTAAAAGAATAAACAAAAAATTCCAGGAACTAACAAGCAATTATACAATGTTTTCAGGATACAAAAGTCAATCACTTTCTTGTGTTTACAATGTCAGCTTCATTAAAAAAAAAAAAAAAGTGAATCGCTTTCCTATATATCAGCAATGAACAAATGGAATTTAAATTAAAAACACATTACCATTAGTGTCCCCTAAAATGAAATACTTAAGTATAAATCTAACAAATATGTACATGATCTAGATGAAGAAAACTACAAAACTCTGATGAAAGCTATCAAAAAATAACTAAATCAATGGAGAGATAGTCTATGCTCATTGATAAGAAGACTCAGTATTGCCAAGATGTCAGTCCTTTCCAACTTGATCTACAGATTTACCACAATCCCAGCAAGTTATTTTGTGGGGGGAAGAAATGCTGATTCTAAAGTTGATATGAAGAGGCAAAAGACTCAAAATAGCCAACTCATTATTGGAGGGAAAAAACAAAGTCAGAGTACTGATACTACCTTACTTCAAAACTTACTATAAAACTACAGTAATCAAGACAGTTCATATTGGCCAAAGAATAGACAAATAGATACGGAACAGCCTGGAACTAGATATGCATATATATAGCCAACTGACCTTTGACAAAGGAGCAAAAACAATACAATGGAGCAAAGATGTTCTTATCAACAAATAGTGCTGGGGCAACTGGACATCTACCATGCAAAGAAAACAATAATAAGTCTAGATACAAATCTTACACTCTCCACATAAATTAACTAAAAATGGGCCACAAATCTAAATTTAAAACATAAAACTATAAAACTCCCAAAAGATAACATAGGAGAAAACCTAGATAGCCTTGGGTATTACAATGACTTTTCAGAAACAGCACCAAAAGCAGGATCCATAAAAGAAACGGTTGATAAGCTGGACTTCATTGAAATTAAAAACTTATCCTCTATGAGACACAATGTCAAAGAATGAAAAGACAACCCACAGACTGGGCGAAAATACTTGCAAAAGACACAACTGATAAAAGATTATTATATAAAACATACAAAGAACTCCTAAAACTCAACAATAAGAAAACAAACAACTACATTAAAAAACAGGAAAAAGACCTTCCCAAAGAAGATATACAGATGGCAAGTAAGTATATGAAAAGATGTTCAACATCATATGCCATTAGGGAATTGAAAATTAAAAATAACAGAATATCACTACACACCAATTAGAATGGCCAAAATCTAAAACACTGACAGCACCAAATGCTGGTGAGGATGTGGACCAGTAGAAACTCTCATTCATTGCTGGTAAGAATGCAAAATGGTACAGCCATTTTGGAAGACAGTTTGGCAGTTTCTTACAAAAGTAAACATTCTCTTACCATACAATCCAGCAATCACACCCCTTGATAGTAACTCAAATGAACTGAAAACTTATGTCCACAAAAAAAAAACCAAAAACCTACACTTGGATGTTTATAGCAACTTTAGTCATAATTGCCAAAACTTGGAAGCAACCACTATGCCCCTCAATAAGTGAAAGGATAAATTAATTGTGGCACATCCACACAATGGAATATTATTCAGTGCTAAGAAGAAATCAATTATCAAACCATGAAAAGATATGGAGGAATGAAGGAAACTTAAATGCATATTACCAAGGGAAAGAAGCCAATCTGAAAAGGCTACATACTGTCTGATTCCAACTCTATGACATTCTGGAAAAGACAAAACTATAGAGACAGTAAAAAGATCAGTGGTTGCCAGGGTTGAGGGGAGGGAGGGATGAACAGGTAGAGCATAGAGGATTTTTAAGGGAGCGAAACTATTCTGTATGATACTACAATTGTGGATACATGTCACTATACATTTGTCAAAACCCACAGATATACAACACCAAGAATGAAGCCTAATGTACACTATGGACTTTGGATGATAATAATAGGTCAATGTAGGCTCATCAATTGTAGCAAATGTGCCACTGTGGTATAAGATGTTAATAGTGGGGGAAGTTGTGAGTGTGTGGAAATGAAAACTCTGTGTACTTTCCACTCAGTTTTAGTGTGAATCTAGAAATGCTCTAAAAAATAAAGTTCATTAATTTAAAAATAAAAAATTCTTAAATCAAAATGGTGAATATGACATTTTATGGAAATACTTCTCAAGCAAAACACAGTAAGTGCCAACCACAAAAGGAAAGATTGACAAATCTGATTTCATTAAGATTAGAAACTTCTGCCAAGAAAAGATACCATAAACATTTTTTTTTAAAAAAAGCTACAGTCTAGGAAGAAATATTTGCAACTCATACATGTCCATAACAACTGTAAAAAAATACAAATAATCCAATAGAAAAGTAGTAAAGGAAATAAATAGGCAATTCACAAAGGGAAACTCAAATGACCAATAGAAATATTAAATAAAACAAACACATAACCTCAGTAATCAGAAAAATACAAATTTAAACCTGAGTAAGATATCATTTCACATCTATCAAATCAGTAAAAATTTTTGGAAGCCTGAAATTATTAATATTTGGTGTAGATGTGGAGAAATACAAAATTTTTTATAGTGATAGGAGGATAAATTTGGCATGACCGCTTTAGAGAGCAATTTGGCAATATCTTGCACAATTAAGATGAAAATATTCAGCTCTAGAGAAACTTTCTCCCATGTGAACAAAAAAGTGCATACATAAAATGTTTATTACAACCTTGTTTGTAACCTAAATGTCCATCAGCCCAAAATGCTAGTAAGTTTTGATAAATTCATTCATTGAAGCACTATAAAACCCCTAAAATGAGTGAACTAGAATTACACATATCACAGACCAACCTCAAAATCTTAGAGTTGAGTGAAAAAAGTGGTTAATCAGATGGCATATATAGTGTATGTAAAGCTAGAAAATATGCAGATCAGTTCATGCGTTGTTTATAGTTACATACAATTTTAATCAAAGTGTAAAAACTTGCAAAGAATGATAAATATTAATACTAACTTGGGCTTCTCACAGGAGGAGGGAGAGTAATTGGATCAGGGAAAGGTACCCAGGGTAGCTGCGACTTTTTGTAAAGTTTTGTTTCATTTTTTAAAAATTTAAAGCAAGTAGAACAAAAGGGCTATATTTTATATAACATTTATTCAACTTTCTGTGTGTTTGAAATATTTCTTAATTATGGACAAAGGTGATAAATTCAAACAATTAAAATGTCTGCTGTCTCTCTGCTGGCAGGACAATCTTCCTGAACTTCATAGCTGGAATAGAAGAAATTTTGTAATAATCTAATAATTTTGACCAAAGGAAATGAAAATAGAAACTAAAATCAGGACATAAATTTGTAGGGAAAAAAACATAGCCATGAATCCCCCAAACCATGAAAATGAAAAAATACCTCAAGGCGCTCATCTTTCACTGTTCAGTAAGAGATGAAACCTGACAGAAATTGAGTATGCTGAACACAATATTTTATTTGGTTCTCTTACTCTGACTAGTTATTAGACAAAATTTCACTCAGGAAGTGAAAAGCCAAATTATGCAGAGATGCCATCTGCAAGTGTGTGAGTCATTACAGCAAATGAAAGGCTAGCCTTTCATCCTGAATTTAGAAGTTAAAAATCATACCTAGGTGAGAGTCCAAATTAACATGCAATAATTTTGTATCTTGTATTTGATTTTAGAAGTTCTCTGCAGAAGTAGCAATGACAGGTCAAACAGATTTGTTACCAGACCATCCATGCTTTGAAATTCCACCAAGGCAAACAAAGTCAGTTATATGCCAGAGAAACGTATCTGAGAAAAACTGTCAATCCCCTTGATTAGCTTCCCTATTTCTTCTGCTCCTGTGCTATCATTTATTTCTCATAGATTGTTTTTTAGATATTCCAAGGCTGAACAAGCTTTGTGCATCCTGTGCTGGAATGGAAAGGTGGAAAGCCAGCAATGTCCTCAAATGCTATTGTTTCAACTTGCACAGACGTCTCCACTCCCTACAGGGTGAGGCCTAAGAAGGAAGGACGTGTTTTTCTGCATTCCTGAGATTTTGCATAACTTTATCCAAATTATCTTTGTCTTTACATTTCATCAAGTACTAAAAAGTCAATATCATCTTATCACCTTTCAATACTAGACCTAAAGAAAAATAATTTCTAAACTACTAAACTCTACTTTAAAAAAAATTTGGCTCTCACTTATGGGGGTCTTGCATTGCCTTGTAATGCCTCTCAGATACAATCTAATGAAATCCCAGATGTCCAAATAAAAATGTAAAGTCGTATGAAAATTTAAATATTATATATTTTTTTAATCATGGAAAATGTTATAAATTAAGGAGACCTGGTTAAGTAACTGAATTTATTTTTAATTCCTATATTTGATGTCCTTTAACGTTATCCTATATAACAGATACCTTTTGCAATGGGAAAATGGATAACATCATGGAGAACAAGTTATTAACTCTTTATGAAATTATGCACTGTTAATTTTCCCAATGAGTCATTTCTTGAGATTTCTATTACAATCTCAAAGCATGAGAAACTTCATGGGACACTATAAAATTCATGAGATGCCCTTATATTTGAGATGAAAGCTTTAGGAGTACTTTTTAGGGTGTTGTTTTATATTGTTGGTTATTTTATAGCTTTTGTCAGAAGAGGGGGAAAAAAGCCTGTAATACTGATGCTTTAAGTACTCGAGTCCTTTCTCATTCACTTTAGCCCCTCACAGCAACCCTAAGTGATGGAAGGGAGTCACAATTATTACCCCAGTACGCTCTGCCTCATGCTGCCGTCTGTCTGTCTCAGTTACATTCTTTAAGGACAAAGAACCTGTCATTACATTTGTTTTCCTATGCTCAGCAAAGTGCCTGATATACAACAGGGGCTCAGTAAATATTACAGAAATAAACAAATTCTCCACATTCCACAGATGTGGGAGCTGAGGTTCAGAGAGGTAGAAGGACTTGGCCAAGGTGGGAAGGCAAATCCCAAGCCTCGTGACCTTGACAGTCAACTTGACCTTGCCTACATTAAGATATGGAGGGACTGCAACTCCAGAGTCTCCTGTTAGGCAGCTTACTACGAAGACTACAGATTTGTCATGTTCCTCAAATGTAAGGTGGCTCAGAGAGAGTGAAACCTAATTAATGTAATATAATGTAGTAAAATATCCATTTACATATAGTAATGACATCCTGCTCAAGTCAACTAATGATGAAATTTCTGACTGCTGCCTTACTTCTCAAAGCTGCTAAAAAGGGTAATGTTCTGTTCCTACATGATTTAAACCCCTCGAGACTCATTTACACTTAATGTAATCTAAGAACAAAAATGAACATTGCTTCCGACCATGTGTACCTTGAAGCATTTGCTCCCCGGCAGGATTATATAACAGACACCTTTCAGTTGCTTCTGCATCAATTAAGAGAAAGCAACTTTAGTGTGATTATGGTTATTTAAGCCAGCTGTGATTCCCTGGCTGTGTTTAGCCAAATCTCTCCGGGAGCCTTCTTATACAGCACCTCTCAGTTCAGTATGGCCTAGGCAGAGTGGGCACACATCTGCATTTATTATGGCACAGCAAGTTTCCAATAGAATCTTAGTATAATTTTACACAATGGGTAGGCATGTGTGTTCTGCATATTAAAAAAGGCATTTCTCCTTTGGCAATGCAATGGGGTTTTTATTCTGAATTCATTTGAAGCCTCAAATGAGGTTACAATGGTATATATCATAGGGGAAAATGTTAACAATGATAGTCATGGTTCTCAAAATATTTTATCTTTCTCCACCAAACTATTTAGGGAGGAAACTTGCTGTCTGCGTTCAACTTCTGCTGCTTGCTTTCAGGATAGTGAGTTAGAGAAGTAGAGTTTGATTATTTTTATTAATTAAAAATTTTTAATTTACCTTTTTACTGCTTATAAATTAAAGGCATGAGGGAAGTGGAGCAAATGTTCGTTTTGTACTTTACACATTTTTTATTGTTTGAATTTTCAAATAGTGTGTTAACTTAGTAATTTAGTAATTTGACATATTAATGAAATATGTTTTAAAATCATAGAAATGTTTCAAATATGCAAGCTATGATATTATATGATGTATATGTGTGTATATATATATGTATGTATATATATATTAACGTTTGTCCATGGTTCCTGGCTTATAATCCCATAGTCCTTGTTACAATGTTGGGAAACAGAATCTCCCTCTGACCTTCTCTTGCTTCCTTTCACCTGTCCAAGACAGGACTCTAATCTGATGTGGGTCCTAAGACCTTCAATCCAGCCCCATACCCTGGAGGAAGGAATGCTACAGAGAGAGGCTAAGAAGAATCTGAACAAATAGGCTTTGCTGGGTTTAGATAATGTGCTTTTTGTTCAATCACATTTCAACATGGTTGTCAATAATGCCATATAACAAAGCCTCCATAAAAACCCACAAGAACAGAGTTCAGAAAGCTTCCCAATAACTGAACACATGGAGGTTCCTGGATGGTGGCGTGCCTGGGGAGGCCATGGAAGCTCTGCACCCCTTCTTGTATGCCTTGCCCTCTGCATCTCGTCATCTGTATATACACTTTGTAATATCCTTTATAATAACCAATAAACCTAAGTGTTTCCCTGAGTTCTATGAGCCACTCAGCAAAATAATCAAATTCAAAGAGGGAGATTTGGCATCCCCAATTTGTATCCAGTCAGTCAGAAGTTCCAGAGGTCCAGACTTGTCACTGGCGCCTGAAGTGGATCAGTGTTGGGGACTGAGCTTCAACCTGTAGGATCTGAGGCTATCTCCAGGTAGATGGTGTTAGAATTAAATTAGAGGACATTCAGTGTCCGCTGCTTGGTGTGTGGAGAAATCCACACCCCCGATACACACGTTCACAGAAGTCTTCTTATGTGGTAATGATTGTTGTGGGGTGACAGCAGAAAAAAATTTTTCCATGAACACAAACACAAACAATAAATGCTCACTTTTTTAAAATTCCAACAATAACAAAATGTACAAAATAGGTAGCAACCCCATCACCCATGTTCTCAATTGACGACATTGATATATACATATTTATTTAAATTAAATTGGAAAAATACTTTTAACCTAGACAATGTGGTTTTGTTATATCTTTTCCTCTCTTAATAATATATAATAATCATCTTTCCATATAAATTTATGAGTGTCTACATTATTTTTAATGCCTTCAAAATATTTTATTACAGCCATGTCTTAAATATTTTTAACCAATTCCTTAAATAACATATATTTAGTTTGCCTCCAAATATTATAAATATTTATCAATATTACAAATAATGCTAAATAAGTATTTATATACTTCTCTAATTCCTTAGGATAAGGAGATTGAAGAGATGCAAATTTTAAGGCTCTTACTACATAACAGGCTATCATGTGCATGATTGAACCAGTATGTATTCCTACCCACAGTAGAGTAAAGATACCATGAATTTATAATGTTTCTCTTATTTTACTGCAAAAACAAAAGAAAAAAAGATATTTAAATTTTTAATTAATGAAAATGCAGGAGTGAAGCAAGAACATTAATACCAGTAGGATCCTTTATCAAATTCCTTTACTTGGGAGGAAGGAAGAAATTAACTACAATGTGTTGAGTAGTTACAATGGACCAGTCACTATACAAAGTGCTTGATGTAAGGCATTTCATTAGTTTTCAGTAACAACGTTGGGAAATAGGTACATATTGTTATCACTATTTTACAGATAAAGCAATTGTGATTCATGAAGGTTGAGTATCTTGACCAAGGTGACGGAGGTTCACAACCTTGGCATGTGCAGGTAGATTTGTCTGACACCATGTTCACTTGTAATTCAGGTTTGATATTCTTCACCAGATTCCCAACTATTTACCATGTTAGTGACACACAACCTTGCTGACTTTCATAAAATGCAAGGTACTCCTGGTCTAAGATCTGGAAGAAATATCTGGTTCAACACTGACATCTTTTATAGGAAAACAAATAAAGTAATTAGAGAGAAAATGAGAATATTAACTTGTAACATTTTTCACATAATTTTCAACTCAGGGATTATTCATATTCTGTAAAACTCCAAGTTTTAGACACAGAACTTTTAAAATGGGTTTTTAGGGAAAAGATATTTTTAGCTACACACTTTTGCCTTAAATTTAAGAAAAAAAAACAAGTTTAACTTACTAATGAGTATGTACCTTGAGGAATAAATGGCAGAGAAAAATTAAAAGGCAAAATTAGAG
The DNA here is from genome assembly GCA_963574885.1 of Lepilemur ruficaudatus. Taxonomy (NCBI): domain Eukaryota; kingdom Metazoa; phylum Chordata; class Mammalia; order Primates; family Lepilemuridae; genus Lepilemur; species Lepilemur ruficaudatus. The sequence continues at coordinate 66,037 of CAUYRT010022985.1, forward strand.
CTAAGAAAGCAATGGTGTACATCAGGGAACATGCACTTAAGAACAATAGTGACAACTTCTAATGCATAACTCACATCCCACACGTCCATATGAAAGGCACAATCTTGAGTAATAGACTTAGCTGTCAATTATAATATTTGTTCTCACACTTAGTGTTAAAGAAACTGGAGCAGCAGGAGGGGAATACACATGTTTTTTGTTAGCAATACGTGGGTGATGTCAATTATTTCAACTTTTGAGATTCCCTTTGTTGACTACAAGTTCAATTTTTTTCCTATTGGAATCTAATCATAAAGTCATTTTTAAAAGAGAATTACTGGCTGGGTGTGGTGGCTCACGCCTGTAATCCTAGCACTTTGGGAGGCCGAGGCTGGTGGATCATTTGAGCTCAGGAGTTCAAGACCAGCCTGAGCATAAGCAAGACCTTGTCTCTACTAAAAAAATAGAAATTAGCTGGACAACTAAAATATATATATATATGTATATGTATATACATACATATATATATAAAATTATCAGGGCATGGTGGCACATGCCTGTAGTCCCAATTACTCGGGAGGCTGAGGCAGTAGGATCGCTTGAGCCCAGGAGTCTGAGGTTGCTGTGAGCTAGGCTGATACCACGGCGCTCTAGCCTGGGCAACAGAGTGAGACTCTGTCTCAAAACATAAAAGAGAATTACTCATTTATCATACTCAATGTAGTATCATGCTAAAGTGTATAACTTTAGTTAAGTTTCCTACAAAAGTAATTACTCTTTAAAATGGCATTTTAAAGAAGAAAGCAGAGCAACAGCGATTCTGCAAGTTTTTCCCAGCCTTTTTCCCGAATAGTAAGGCAGCACTGACTGACAAATCCATAATTTTAAGTCAGCTGATTATGAAAGTGCATATTTCTCTTTATTTAAATGCTATATTTCCTACTTTTTTTCAATATTGCAGCCTGCTTTTAAAATATCTTCAGTGCCCTAATTCTTTTTTTATTTTTTTTATTTCAGCATATTATGGGAATACAAATGTTTAGATTACATATATTGCCTTTGCTCATCCTAGTCAGAGCTTCAAGTGTGTCCATCCCCCAGACGGTGCGCACCATACTCATTAGGTGTGTATATACCCATCCACTCGTCCCCCCTCCCATCTGTCCAACACGTGATGGCCATTATTGTTATATGTGCACTTAAGTGTTGATCAGTTAATACCAATTTGATGGTGAGTGGAAACAACCCAAGTGCCATCAATTCATGAGTGGATTAATAAAATGTGGCATAAGTATACCATGGAGTTCTACTCAGCCACAAAAAAACAGTGGTGATCCAGCACCTCTTGTACTATCTTGGATAGAGCTGGAGCCCATTCTCCTTAGTGAAGTATCCCAAGAATGGAAAAACAAGCACCACATGTACTCTCACCAGTGCCCTAATTCTGATAGGAAATTCATAGGATGTTAATTGTATTTTTTATTTCACAACTTTAATTCACAAAACAACAAAATTAATGTCAGAAAACAAGGAAACTAGGAAAACCCTAGCTATTTATGCTTGGGAAAGAAAAACATTTTTTTTTTCTTTTTTGTTTGAAAATTTATATCCAAAGAGTTAAATTTAGGAACAGAAGTGATGCTGGCATTCCCATCTAATCTGATAGATATTTGCAAAGCAAATCTTTGTTCTTATTTACCTACGCTGTGGGAAATTGGTTTTAACCACATTTTGACAAAAGGCATCTCCTGTACTCTTGACACTGATGCACATAGGGTGGTTATCTTCAATCTGAGATGAAGCTAAAAATGCCCTTCCTCCCCAACCCCCAAAACACACAAACACACACACACACACACACACACACACACACACACACACACACACAGAGTACCACCTTCCTAACAGAAAAATCTCTGAAATGCCTCCAAGGCATTCATCCTGTGTTAACCCAGCACTAATCTCAGTTGACGTACTTCTGATATAAAATTAATTGTTTCACTTTCCAGAAAGGAATCCCCCCAAATAAACAAATACTTGAATAGTATGACATTGTTTTTTACTGAGAAGCCAGGAGTTTCAGATTTAGCTATAACCAGCACGGTGGCTAAAATGAATGACTTCCATCCAGATACAAGACACTGGCATTCATTATGCATACTATTAAGAGGAAAAAAGTTTGATTACACTATATCTAATGAGCATCAATATAGAAGCCACTGATGAACTTTATTTAATGTAATCTGTATTGGTTAGAGAGCATCCTTCAATTTTCTTGGACATACTGGGAACATATCCTCATTCAGCTCCCATGTCCTGGCCTCTGCTGAAGCACGTTTTCAAAGAGCGAGGATTCTGTCATTAGAAGAATATGTGAGATGCCTGTGTTCTCCTGGGCAGACAGCATTCATTAGAACTCTGAGAGATGAGGTTTCTCACCAACTCAATTTAGGCAACTTTTATTTACTTAACACTTAGAGAGAAACTATAAAGAAAGAGTAGACGGCCTTCAGGCTATTCCTAAATTACCCCAGGAGTAACACAACTCTTCATTTCTGCTGGGTAGGAAATCCACTTACTTTTCCACAGAGGAGTTCTACTTTCCACTTCACTTTTTTGACAGCAGCATGGGTCTTCTCCTACTGAGATTCAGGCCTGGGGGGTGTTTTCAATTAGAGCAAAAAAGAAGCTTCTTAACATTCTTTCCGTAGATTGATCCAAATGCCCTTATACCCTGGGTAGGACAACACAAAGACTGCAAGCTGATGTTCATAGAAAATCTATCCATGCACCCTTACTGCATGACTAAAATGTAGAATTGGAACACTGAAAATTATAAAGAGGGTACATTTAAAATCACCTGGTTGCCTTCCAGACCATAAAAACGCTATCTGTGTGCCAGACCTGACATTAACCTTCAAAATGCATGTTAAGTCTTAAAAAGGTTGAGGAGCTTGAGGGAGAGGCGCAGGGGCCTGCAGACTGTGGAAGGGAAGGAGACCCTAAGTTTACACCACTAAGAATAGATGTCATGTCTTGTAAGTAAGAAGTGTTTGAAATATTTTAAAGTTTGCATTTAATGTTTTATATGTTTTAGAAAAGATCATTTCAAAGTGTCTCTGCTATATGTACATTAATGAACAAATATGAAGAGCAAACACATAGTGCTTACATAATACTGGGCACTGTTGTAAACGCTATACATGTATTAAACTCCCTTAAACCTCACAACAACCCTATAAAGTAGGTACCATTGTTAATGTCACTATTTACAGATTAGGGAACTGAGAGGTTAGGTAACTTTCCCAGGGTCACGCAGCCAGTAAGTATTAGAGCTGGGTTCATAGCTAGGTATTTTGTCAATTCCCACTTCATACAACCTCCTTCAGTTCTCAGAAAATAATTAAATTTTATTTTTCTTTTAAATCATCATACAGAAATATCAGCTTGGTTTATTAGCAGCTACCCAATCCCTCCCTCCACCTCCAAGTTCCCTAACTAGGTTTGTTTTAAAGCCTTGCACATTTAAGTTTTTATATTCTCAGGGATTATTTTGTAAATAGCATAAAGTTCTTTGAAATTCACAGACATGCAAATAGTTTTGAACCAATGTTTGATACACTAGCAAGCTGTGCCAAAGTAATTTTTATCACTATGAAAAACGAGTGTCAATGGCTCAATGACCCATTTGTTTATTTATCTATTCAATTATTTATTTACAACATCTAGAGCATAGGATCTTTTAGGTTAATCTTACAGATGAAAAATTTCATAGAGTGGAGAAATGGACAGATGGCATAATTCCAGGAAAAGCCAAGAAACTTAGTAGTTTTCTGCATAGCAATTTAAAGTAAAATTCATGTCAAAACTCAAACATATGAGTAGTTGAAGCAGGCAATCTGTTGTCTAGGTTAGAGTTTACAGAAAAAAGCATAAGTACCACCAATAAGCATATCATCTCTGACTCCAGAGATGTTCCCACACCCTCTAATTGGTGCCATTCTGTACTAATCAATACGTTACAAGCACCTAATAGGCATTTCTGCAAATCCTGGGGAAACAACTCACACCACAGAAAGCATGGTATCCCTGAATATTCATACGCAAGTGCAAATGTTAATTCATGCAGTGCTTGCGTTAAACTGGTCTAATTATCTACTGAAGGAATCTATTAAAGGCATGCTGTCAATCCTACAGATTGGGTTTAGCAAAGTGAAACTGAATTGCATGCCTTTTCAGCTAATTACAAAATTCTGCCTGACATGCTTTAAGGATGGTCAAAAACAAAAAGTACACACGGCCAGCATCCAGCTCCCAGTGCACGTTGCTGCTTCTCTTCTTGTCAATCAAGAAAATACAGGACATGATGATAGGAAGAGAAGCACAGCCTAGGAGACTGTGTATCCTTTCATTACAGCTCTTATGGTCTCACGAGGAATGTGGCAGACTGCAAATAACCAGATTTTTTAAAAAATCTCAAGCTGCCTTTAACTGATTTTTCACTGTATAGTTTTGAATAATAACCAATAACTCTTAACACTTAGAGATAATTCTCAATGACTATGTTTAATATCCTTACAGACTTAGAAAAAATTCTTTTTATAGAATTCTTCTTTTCTTGTCTCTAATATTAAAATAAAAATTTAGAAAAGTAGGATTACTCCCTTACTACCTCCCCCACTTTCTCTGGCTTCACCGGGTCTCAAGTTTTAACCTGTCTATCTCACACTCCGATAATGCTGAACAGATTTCATTAGGAGGACAGAGAAAGTGGTTTACAACACAGAATCTAAATAATATTCCAAAATATTTTGGAGTATGTGGCCATCTTGCTGTTAAAATTAGATAATCTTTCCCCTGCCTGGAAAATGTTCATTATCTTATTGTCCTGTCCAGACAGATTTCTTATACCCTCCTGATATAGTCACACTTTAGGCTTCATACCATACACAACCTACATTTAAAACTGATACAAAACTCAAGTTCAAAACAATTACCATACACCATCAAGTAGGCTGATTTAGTGTCTACACACTATTTTAGAAGGCATGCAGCATTTAATCATGTTTTACAAAAATTACTCTCAGTAATGGATAAGGAATCAATCATTAAGTTATTTGGTAAATTCACTATATAATGATTCACATTTTATTCCTCTTTCTCTCACATTCCATGTCTAAAATATCACCAAGTCTTAATAGCTTTACCTTCAAAATCTATCCAGGTTTTATCCACTTGTTACACCTCTACTGCTGCAGCCTTATGCAAGGGGCCATCATCTCTTGCCTATAGCACTGCAACAGCATCAAAATTTGGGGTCTTTGCTTCCACCTTTGCCCCTCCTTAGTCTTATTTATTATTTTATTTATTTATTTATTTTTGAGACAGAGTCTCACTGTGTTGCCCGGGCTAGAGTGCCGTGGCATCAGCCTAGCTCACAGCAACCTCAAACGCCTGGGCTTAAGCAATCCTTCTGCCTAAGCCTCCCGAGTAGCTGGGACTACAGGAGGGAACCACCATGCCCAGCTAATTTTTTCTATATATTTTTAGTTGGCCAATTAATTTCTTTCTATTTTTAGTAGAGACGGGATCTTGCTCTTGCTCAGGCTGGTTTCGAACTCCTGACCTTGAGTGGTCCGCCCGCCTCAGCCTCCCAAAGTGCTAGGATTATAGGCATGAGCCACCGCGCCCGGCCTAAGGGATGCTAAGGGTATCTTTATAACAGCATAAGATTCCTTGTCATGGGGATAAAACTCAGTGGACTTTTATAGCAGCAGCTGCTATACTAGAATTGGGAGAAATAACTCTCCAGGTAATCACAAAAGAAAAAGGCAAAGGGATAAAAAGAAGAAATAGAAACAAATATATTATCTTCAGGCAAAGTATCAAGAAGGAGGAAGGGAGGGAGGGCTAAGAACCAGCACTTACTGTGTTGTGACTATTGCTTCAAGGTTTCCATTAAGCCCGGAAAAGGAGAAATGCAGGCAGTCAGATGTGGATGTCACAGCCAAGAAATGCTGTCATCTGCAACACTTCCAGCTCTCTGGTCTCCAAGGTCAACATTGTAGAAGTGGTTTTCTAGTCTGAAAAATCTAAAGAGGTAAAGACAAAAAGCATATTGCATATTTCAAAATGTTTGATAATTTATGATTGCGTAATGGAGAAAAGAAGAATCAAAAAAAAAAGCTTTGGATAAAACTCATTCTCATCTCTATTAGACTGTGTAAGTTTATCAGGCAGAAGAAAAGTTTTTACAGTAATGAAAGTGGTAGAGACCTGAGAGTAATGATTGTGGACATCCTTTATGGAGCCAGAATTACAACAAAAGAAAGTACGTAACAAGGTTGCCTCATTATTTCATAAATTTTGGCTGTGAGATGAATTCTTGTTGCAAAAACTATCAGGGAGGTTGAATTCCTCCGATACCTTTTGGAGAACCAATGAAAATTACCTCCCTGACAGGCAACATGCTGAAATTAAATGGGATTATTCGTTTTAGGGGTCTCTGACTTTAACATCCATGGTGATTTGGATTGCTTTGAATGGATTCAGGCAAATAACACGTATTCTCCACTAGAAGCAAAAACACACATAACCACTGGCATAAATTTTCACATAACTTGCGAATTCTTCCTGCCTTAAAAAAATTCTCTTCTATCTGAAGCATGTTTACTGAAGTATGGCATGACAGTCATTATGGTGTCCTTGTGGTTCACACTGTGCAAGCTGCTTGCTCCCAGTTGGAACCTGTGTAGATTGGTCTATAAAGATTTCTCAATCAACAAATCTATAGTCAAAAAATAATGGTTGATTTTTTTTTAAAGCGTTAAAGTCCTTCTTGATTCATGAACAATAATGGGTAGCACCTCCTTTGAGTACCTGGTGAAAGTAACTTTTTCCTCTTCTGTAGCATTCTTCAGGGCACCTGAGTATTTTGGATCCTCCTCTAGGACTCTGGTGATGTGGGAGAGGATGCATGATGGGAGGACTCTGCTCTGTGTCTCAGCCAGTTAATTAGGAAGCTGGCCTACTGCCTGGATCCCAAGCATTCCATGTCCCAGGGCTTCTAATTCCATTCTTGGTTTCTAAATATTGACTTGTTCATGGAGGCCAAGTCCCTGCTACAATTTCTCCTCTTTCCTGTTGGCTTTCCAGCAGCTCTCCATTCCCTAGATTCGGCCTATTCTTTACTCCCAGAATGTCACTGGGCAGCTAGCCAGGCAGTACTGTCACCCATTTTTGGAAGCAAACTCTACATCGATAAGCATCCTTGATGTATCAAACTTCGTTTCTTTTAACCCATCTCTATATATCACAGTGGTAAAAATTATTATGATAATTCTTCAGCTTATATTCAAACTTCTCAAATATAGCATGGATTCTCTTCGAAAGCCAATTAAGTGTAATTTTAAAAGGTACTCAAGTTATATGTACTTTCGTCTATAGCATTTTCACATTTTCCACAACCTAGATTTCATTGTTCCTAGAATTAAATATATGTACTTATTATGTTGGTTACATTCATTTATCCAGTTTTGACTTCAGAAGGATGTCCCATTTCATTGAAATGACTTATATACGGTAATTTCATTATAAGTGAAGGGCTAAGGCGCCTGTAGACTTACTTGCCAGGTATTGCTCTACCCAAGGTGTGTCTATAGATTTTTTTTGAAAGTTACCCAGAGATTCTTCATAAAAACTCAGGAATAGGTTCCTCATGTCTTCCATACAGAAATCCTTCTCTTGTCTGCATACTCCCATCTTTGATGCTGATAGAATGTGAAGGTGGGCACTCCAGCTTAGTCATCAGTGATTACTGTTGCTGTCTCCTCTCGGGCCTTATAGGTTCCAGGGTTGGGGAGACATTGCTCTCCCTTTTTAATAAAATGGTTCAAATTTGAATGAGGGATGAGGGCCTGAGGTACATCCAGCCTGGCCAACTAGATGAATGTGTCATCATTCTGAGTTAATGATTATAGAGGGAAAATGAAGGTGTCTCTTGGGAATGGTATGAAAAGTCCAGTTTTGTACATTAGCTTGTGTTATATCCATGTAAAGTAACCAGAAGGCAGCTGGATAATGTACATGTGAATCTTAGGAGACTGATGTGGTTTAGAAATGTAACTTTAGAAGTTTTTAGAATATAAATGATAATTAAAGTCATGAAAGTGGACAATTTAGTCCCCAAAATCTGTGGTATGAGAAGAAGGTCTCAGACAAAGGATTAAAAACATTTAAGGAATAGTCAGGGGTTAGTAATCTGAAATTGACACTGTTGGAAAATACAAGAGGAGTAAGAGAAAAGGTAGTAGAGGAAAGAACTTGGTCATGCATTCGATGTTGGGGTAACACATGAGCAGTTAGAAATGATTCTCAAGTTTTGAGTGTGGGTTACTTGTAACCATTGGTGACTTATAAATGTTTGTAAGTTTATTTGCACAGTTAAATTCCATTTTGACAAGAACCAATATGGGGGAAAACGTTTGCTACAATAGAATTATTTCTAAGCCCAGGCCAATGGCCTAGAGCATTAGTGCCTTGTTGATCTCATTGCAACAAAATTCTCTACTATGAATTATTTAGTATAATGACTTTCCCCAGTCCTTGTCTAAAGACTAGTTCTCTACTTATAATGAAAAAATCATAAGAATACAAACTGTTCCATGAAGGTTGATTTAAGTTTTAAAAAAATTCGTTCTCTAGAGTCACAGTGGTTTATCCAACATGAAATGTGTTGTGCTCTGCTGGAAACTGAAGGTGGGCTCTCGGGTGTGCATTTAAATGGAGCTAATGAATTTCCTCTGTGCAGTCCAGCCTGGGGAGAAATGGAGAAGTCAGTTTAATAAAGCATGCAGTAGAATTGCCCTCTCTGGCTCTCCACATTATAATAGTGGAGCATGATATTTTTCCCTTTTTCTCTAAATATATTCTTGGGGTTTTTTGTTACTGTAATTTCTTGTACTTTCATCATCTCATTTTCTTCTTTGCACTCTCTCCCTTCCTTTAGGCCTCCCTGCAGCCCTCCTTCTCTAACTCTCTACCTCCCTTCCTGCCTTGCTTCTTTTCCTTTAATTAAGACTAGTAACTCAGCGATGATCTGAAGAGATGCTCACTGTGTGCTTACAAATGCTTCCGCAGCACACTGTTCTCAGAAGTCCTCATGGTGTGCACTCTCCTGCCAAGAGCTAAAAAGTGAGGCCTCCACTGACTTGGTAAAAGAAGCTGACTTTGTACAAGAAATTGTTTTTGGTCTTTATTGTTTTTGTTTGCTTGTTTATTGCTTTGGTTAGGTTTTTTTTCTGAGATCTCTGTTCCTTTTGCTTTTTATTTGAGTCTGGGGAGAAGGGAGGCAATTTCCCCACTCGGACATTTTGTTCTGGCTGTGCATTCAGTTCAGAATGTAATTCTAGTCACTTCAATTCCCTTTGAAGAGCCTTTCCACAAAATCCTGGAAAGGTGACCTGCATTGTTATCATCTGGGGTGATAGAAACCCTAAGTACACAACTTAGGAATCTACCTTTTTAATGAGTTCTTTGGGCAATCACTTTGCATGCTAAAACTTGAGACCTTCCCTCTGAAATTATCTTATAGGAAGAGAAAAAATCATATAAGTTGCCTCTTCCTCACTTCAGTACCCTTCAGAATCAGTTCATAAATAAGACTGTAAACTTCCTGAGGTCAGGAATCTTACCTTCTAGTTGTTTGTATCTTAGACAATGCATTATGCAACCGTGGAATAAGTGTGGTCCTAGCAACAACCCCTGAGTTCCAACTCTATCTGCACTATCTCACCATGGAGAAGCTCATTAACCTTTCCGAGTCTCATTTCATTCATGTTATAGAATTACAATCCTCACTTATAAAGTAGTTATAATCATTAGTGCCCTGGTTAATCAATATAAAATGGAATAAATAAATAAAGTATATGGTAGAAAACCTTGTGCATAGTTAGAATTTTCAAAAATGTTATTACTCCCATTTTTCACCTTCCGTGAGACTTAGTTTTCCCATTTATAAAATGTGGATTTTATACTTGTATTATATATAGATGAGAAGATAAGAACAGAAAAGAATGGAAAGAACAGAAAAGAATAAGAACAGAGCTTTGCTTGCCACATGTGGCTACTATTGACTTATCAGGTATATTTCATTATATCAGTAAATCAAACTAGATCCATCAAATACTTATTGAGTGCCTACTATGTAAAAACCCCTCTGCTAGGTGAGCTTGTGGATTCAAAATTAAAATCACAGGGTTCTTGGACTCCAGGAGCTCTAAATCTAGTCAATCACATGACTAAGTACAGGTGTGATTCTTGTAGAAGGTAACCTATGCTCTGTGTGCCTATTCAGTAGTTACAAACTAAGAGCTACAAGAGTTGCTTTGGAGGAGGAAGAAATTAATTCTGACTAGGAGACTGGAACATTTCTCCAGTTAATGCTAGTTGAATTTAAAAGGGAAAATAAAATTAAGGAAAACCCTGTCTCTGTTTATTTAATCTGCTTGGGAGGGCTTTAATTCTCAGAAGAGAGAAGGCGCATTGTACAGTAGAACCTTGATGAACTGAAACACTCTGAATTGGAATAATGGGATTTTCTTGTTAATTTTCTCTTTAAGACCAGAGAGTCCATGTTCTGTTGTTGCTATTCCTACCTTTAATAATGCTTATTCAAATATTTTTTATTGAATTAATATAGATTCAACAATGGCAGACACTGTAGTGGATATGAAGAATTCATAATATATAATTCCTGCCTTCAAGAGTTTATTATCTTACAGATTAAAAGAGATATTAACTTATGAAAACAAAACAGCAATGTAAGGAAGTATGTAACTAGCTGGAAATAAAATTGAGTGCTATAAAGATTAGGAGAAATATTTTGAATTGGAATAGATTAACAGGATTGAGTCAGAATACATTGATTTGGATCAAAAAGATGATACAAGGAAGTAAGTATTTTGGAAATATTGAGAAATTTATGGAATACAGGGTGGTTTGAATTTGAAGAAATGTGAAAACAAAAAGACAAATCTGGCAGCTTTTATAGTATCTAATGTCACTTAATATTTCTCAGATGATTGAATTCCAGAGTTCTCATTTTGAATGCCATCATCATTGATTAACGTAAAGCAAACACAAATGCAGCACAACCTAGTGATTAAGAACATGGAATTAGGAATCTAAGGACTAGAGTTAAGTAATAGCTTTGGCAATTACTGTCTTTGGGGACCTAGGCAGCTTAGTTAGACTTCTAAACTAGGGTTTCCTGAGCTGTAATGTGATAACAATAATAGTATCTAACTTCTTATTAACTCTTATTTGGCACAGTGCCTGGAACATGGTAAGCATTCAGTTAACTGTTAACAACCATTATCATTATCAGAGAGTCTTAGAGTTTGGACAAAAGTTGCAGAATTTATACAGACCATTTGAAATGCTTAGATGATTTTATTTAACATGAATTCTGGGCATATACTTTTTTGTTTTCTACTTTTTTCTAATTTTGAGTGAATTAGATCCTGGTTTTTAGGATTTCATGATGGTGCAGCGAATGCTGTAGGTGCTGTGCTGCCCGTACCCCCGTGGCCTGCCTGAGCAGTGATATCACACAGTTTCCATGTGTGTCCACTGCTTCCTCTGTCTCCCTGCATGAGGCCATTCTCAGGCCACAGGTTTGATGTTGGCTTGCATAGGCATACCAGAAGTGCAATCCAAGGAGCAGCCCTAGGAGTGACCCTTGACTCATGAGGAAAGGGAATTTGTGAATAAGAGCACCAGCTTTCTCTTCATTTATAAGATGATTCCAAGTTGTGTTCTAGAAATTCTATTAGATTCCAGTTTCCCAAAAGAGTAATCTACTCATAAAAGGAGATTTTATAAATTTTCTCTTTTCCATGGCTAACTTCTTCATTCCTACATTTTGCCTCCAATGCAAGTTTTTGATTTATTGCCTCTCCTCTCCAAATCTACCCTTTATTCCTCCTCTATGACAATGGAGCTGGGCCCTGTAAAATTTCTCCCCAGCTAGCTGGCATGATGTAAGCCTTCCAGCAGAGGGTGCTAGGGAGACACACTGAGAAGGAAGTGATTTTTCTCCTGATTTCAGCATGTCCCTCTAGGCAAGCTACAGTGGCACATGAAGCTTCCACAGCACCTGGCAGCCAGCTCTCCTGGACGGCTCCTCCTGGCACACTCCTCAGGTGGTTTTGAGACAAAGTGCCTCCAGCACAGCACCTTCCAAGCGTGGTTTTTCATGGCAATCCTTATAGCAACTTCAGAGCAAAGGGACCTTGGCACAACGTCGCTATGTGGATGGCTTCCCCTGGCAGCCTTTAGGCATCTTCACAGCCTCAGTGAAAATATTGAGCCAGAGTTGCATTCTCTTCAGCAAGGTCTGGATCTTAGCCCTGGTGAGGGGCGTGTGTGTGTGTGTGTGTGTGTGAGACATGGAATAGCAGAGGCCCTCTACCAGAGGACCTTCCTTTGGTACTCTATCTCAGTCTTAGGGATAGTGGCAGCTCCTTCTATCTGCTAATCCTATATTTTTTTTCTAAAGATAGTTATGAGCATTAACTTATAACTTATGAAAATAAAACAGTGATGTAAGGAAGTATGTTATTAGCTGAAAGTAAATGAGTGCTATAGGCATTAGAAAATAAAATAAATATTTTGGTTTGGAATAGATTAACAGGATAGAGTCTGAATACATTGATTTGGACCTAAGAGATATTATAAGGAAGTAAGTAAAGAGCAAGTACCTCTTTACTTGTTACTAGCTAATCTCTGTTACTCCAAATCATCTTATAGTTAATACTTCTTAATTTGAAATCTTTTATGTTCAAATTTCTGGGTAGTTCTTGTGTCCTAACTGGACCCAGATTTATGCATCTCCCCAATAAATTACTTGCACCTGAATCTCTGTCTCAGGGTCTGCTTTTAGGGGAATCCACATTGAAACCGTTGGTTTCAGTAGAGACATTAGAAAACAGACTATCAGGATTAGAATCTGGAATTGAAGTGCCTGTTTATCAGATGGAAAAAGGCATCTTACTTCTGGTGGGAAATGTCATAAGCCGGCATGATGTAGCATCACAATTATGTAGGCTCTCATCAGCGGTAAATTGTGAGGAAGAACAGGGAAGAGAAAGCTCTGGCTTGTAATAGTTTCAGCACACTGGTTCCCAAAGTGTGGTATCTGGACCACCAGCATTAGCATCATGTGAGAACTTGGTAGACATGCCAATTCTTGGGCACTATCCCAGACTTACTTATCTCAGAAACTCAAGGATTGAGGACCAGAAATCTGTGTTTTAAAAATCTCTCCAGGTGATTCTAATGCAGTGTGAAGTTTAAGAGCCAGTGCTCTATAGCTTGAAAAAGATAAGAATAAATATAAGAATTGTGAAGCACATTGATTTTTTATAACTGACATAAAAGCCTTGAAAAAAAAGAATGACAGCTTCGGGTCAAACAACTATCCACTCAGAGCTATAAATGCAGAAAGTTTTCATGACGGGTTTGAGACCTTCTTTTGCTGCCAATGAAGTGCAGCATGGGCTGAAAATCAGGCCCACCATTTGATTATAAAGGGGATATAATTACCAACAAATCTGAATTCAAAGCTCCAGAAAATCCATGCCAAAGTCAGGGCTATAGCAGAGAAGAAATGAGAGATCAAGACCTCAGGTGAGACATTTAATCTCTTGAGAGCTATCAACTCCTATGTTATGGACTGAATGTTTGTGTCTCTCCAAATTCACGTGTTGAAGTCAAAATCTCCAATGTGATGGTGTTTGGAGGTGGGGCCTTTGGAGGGTAATTAGGTCATGGGTGTGGAATCCTCATGAATGTGATTAGTTCGCTTATAAGAAGAGACAGGAGAGCTTTCTGTACCTTTCTCCTCTCTACCATGTGATGATATAGTGAGAAGTCCATCATCTGAAAATCAGGAAAAATGTCCTCACCAGACACTAGATCTGTCAGAGCCTTGATCTTGAACTTCCCAACTCCATACCTATGAGAAGTAAATGTTTGTCATTTAAGCCATCCAGTCTATGATATTTTTGTTCTAGCAGCCTAACCTGTACCCCTCATGATTGCCAGGGAAAAGCACTGGTCTTGCTTGGAGACCATTCAGAAGTCTCATGGGAGGTCAATGCCTGACAGAGGATATTTGTCTCCCCCTAATACATCTAGATCACTAAGATCAAGCCATGCCCTTGCCTAACTGGGAACATTCTGTAACTTGTATTGATTATTCACCAGAAAAGCTGAAGAACATTTATAATATTTAATAGTATTTAATAAGAGAGCATTTATAAAGGTGATCCTAGAGTGTTAGACTGAGAAACATTCAAAATATAAAGCAAGATGGGGGAGATTTATTAAAAATAGGGATATTTTCTGTGACATAGGATTCAGTATCCTCACAAGGACCTAGAACGGTTCTTTGAAGCTCAGAGACAAAGATAGCCTACAATAAATGAGGTAGAAGTGCCAGAATCAAGTTGGCAGAGTATTGAGAAAGGCAATAGGAAATTTAAACATGGAGACCTACAAGAATAGGCACTATGTGTATAGATCTTTGTGTATTACACCAATGTCCACCAGAAGGTGTCTACTGCAGAGGAGATACTGGACAACCAACTGGACAGAATGATTCAACTAGTAAGATGTCAGCCAACTTCTGTCATTAGCCATGCTGGTGTTTGCACAGTGGGTCCATGAACAGAGTATCTGTGGTGGAAAGAAGCTATGTGGGGACCCAACTGCTTGCACTCCCTTTCTCTAAGCTTGATGAGCATCCAAAGACCGTCACTGAATCCTTAAGGGTATCTTTTAAAGGTACCATCCCTTAAAGAGACCAATCAGCAAGTTAATTACTTCAAAATCCATAGAGAAAGCAACATAGACCAATAAAAGTACAGATCAGGGTTGAGGGGAATCTGAATATTTAGGAATGAAAGGAAATTATGAGGATCTGTGATTGCCTTGGGGCCCATGACAGCAATGGGGACTGTACTGAAATGTCCCCACTGACTCTTCCATTGTGGGAAATGAAACTCAAAATACAGAGAACCCTAAATGTTAGATTAAGGAATTTGTATTTCATTTCTGGAAGAATGAAAAAAACACCAGATGATAAGATGATATAATCAGATGTGTAATATGTATCTGCACCCCCCAAAACAGCTCAGTACAAACTTCTGTACAGACAAAATGTGTACATACACACACATAAATATATGACAGAATGTCAGAGACTAAAATTTAAAGAATCAACCCATTAGATAACCCTTTCCTGAATAATTGCATTAAGTAAGTTTTTTCCTATGGCCATTTCCACAAAGTGTAATAAAATTACAAATTTTAGGGTTTCTGGCTAAAATAATATTATTAAAATAGCATTAATATTCTTTGAATGCTTACTAGGTATTAGGCTCAATGCTATCACATTAATAACATTACCTTTTGCAGTGCTAAGAACATTTTTGGGTAGTAAGTACTATTATTACTTCCATTTTAGGGAAAAGGAAACTGAAGCTTAGAGAAGTTAATGTTTGTGCAAGGTCAGTTAGGAAGAAGCAGAGTCAGAGATTCAATCCAAGTTCTGACACTGAAATTCATACTTTTAACAGTGGTGCCATATTAGTCATCAAAATTTGGTCCAAAAGTGTTGATGAAAAAACACCGCACTTTGGTAATTTTACTTTAATTATCTATGTTGTCTTTTGAAGTGGCAAGTCTCCGACTGTGAGCACTGGTACTTTGATTTTAAAACGGTCACAAAGGAAAAAACAACAACAACAACAACAAAAAATAAAAGGGTCACAAAGGGAAAGCCTTATTTCTGTTATCCTATCTACAGCATTTGAGGTAATTGCCGGTAATCCAAATTGAGGTTCTTGGCTGCTGCAGTTTATATTAGTGATTAAATGAAGTATAATAAATACAAATTTAGCTGTCTATAGTGTTTGAGGAGTAATGAAAGATATTATATTGCTTCTAAAGTAAAGGATCTAAAATATAATATTGCAAACTAAAATGTCAATTTTTAGAAGGAGGTTTTGGCTTAGAAGTAAGAAAATGTCTCAATGAGCCATGGTAAAGTTACATTTGTAATAAGAGAACTGTCAAGTTCCTAGATAGCCTGCCTATATAATGCAAATCAAGAGCTGAGAAGTATTTTATTTCAAATTGATTTTTAAAACTGTTGAATGCCTGTTGGTTTATATACAAGATTTATCCCAACATATTCTTTCTATCTCCATTTTCTGTGATGGGAATATTAATCTTTGATTGTCTCCATAATCACGGGAGTAGAAGTTTTCTGGGGTGTGCAGCTAATCTTTGGTTGTTCTAGCAGCAAACAAGTTTCTACTTTTTAAACCTTTTCATTTACCTTGTTAGAATTATGGAGAGCAGAGACACATGGCCTCCATAGGGTATTGGCTGTGATCAACCATATTCAGATAAATCCTGTCTTACCTTCCCTCTTCTCTCCTTCTGACATCCAGGATTGTCATGTAGACTTCAGGTTGACCAGATTTGTCAATGGTATAGTCTCTCTCCTATCATCCTCAAACAAAAGTCATTCATTGCTTAGTTCTCTTCATTTTGCAAAAATTAATTATATTCCTGGCAACTATTTAGGTAAAAGAAATCATAGGCCAATAGTACATTTGAATTTGATTGCAGTCTACTGTCGCCAGAGCTGCTTGGTGCTTCTAATCAAGAAGTATAGTTCATATAGTGTTAACCATAGAAAAATTTTCTTTTTGAAAACATGATAGTGGCTTCACAATAATAAATATGTGTTTTTTAATCATGTAATTCCAATTCTGGTAGTGGCCTCTCTGGGCCTCTGTGATCCAGATGTTAGCTTAGAGATCAGACTGCTTCCCTCAACTAGATCAAACTTACAAGACAGAGTTTTCAATTGTTAAGTAAAGTAATGTGCTACAGAGTAATCTTGGTGTGTATTTTGGATAGAAAAGATTATTTTAAATAGGCAATATTTGACCTTTGAGAAAGATCTATCCATGCAGAAAAAAAAAAAAAGGAAGGTGGGAGGAGGGATCCTTTCATTTTCAACCCTGATGTTTAAAGAACATGGAAGCTGTCACTCAGGTCCTTATAACAACAGCAACAAAAAAGATGAAAGGACTGAAAATCAACAAATTTTCTTGGACACATGAGAAAACTGAGGTTGCAAGGCAAACTGCCACCCCAAAATCTAGAGAGATATGAATCCAGACAATAACAGCTGAGATTTGCCAACCTGAAGAAGAACCTTCTAAAGCCATAAATTGGTACAAACATTTAAATGATAATTTTGACAATTTGCTGTAGTCTAAATGTGCACTACCTTGAGGATGAGAAACGATTATATTCCACAGTGTTGGTAGGGTGACTTTTGTAGATTTTACCACCAGGAAGCCACCCCACTCTCTCATCCTTGGGTTTTCACGGTGCAGATTCAAGAAAGATACCCTCAAACCTCTGGCCTCAGAAAAAGACTAATTCTTGTGAAATATGTGGAGATATTGCTCTATTATTTTACCAGAAACTCATCCCAGCCTGGGGGAGGGCATTCCACCCATTCTATTTCACTCTAGGCTTTCTGTCTCACCTAGGGAGGGCAAACCCAGTAAATATTGATGTACCTGGTTAGCTTATTTTGTCCTTCCCCCCTTTGTATTATGTTAACTTTTTTTTAGATTCATGGGACCTGAGATTTTATTATACCAGATTCACAAAGGAACTCATGAAACTTCTTCACCAAGCTACGACACTTTGAATTTCATGATAGAAAGATACTGTTTAAAAAAAAAGGGAAATGATTTGGAAAACAACAATAGAAATGCCACATAGTAATTGTCAGTATGATGGCATTAACTAAAATTGATAAGTTTCAGAAAATAAACAGGGATTTTACAAAATAAACTAAGAAAAATGTTTGGTACAACAAGGAGTCTGTCTTCAATAGAAAAAAACCAAACATTTAAATTGCTAATTTTCCGAAGTACCTATTCTAACTGTGAACTTAAGTAACATTTCCCATTTAAGTAGTAGAGGGCACAATTAGTCAATTATTTGAATTTTTAAAAATAAAAGTACTAGATTGCTGAAATTTATTTTAGGTTTTGCCCAAATATAAATGGAAAGAAAACGGCCTGAAAATGATTATATAGCATTATATTTTTTAAAGTGAAACATTAGAGAACACACTTGTTTCCACTTGTTTGAAATAAGGACTCTATTGCCAAATTAGATCTTAAAGTGGTATGACACTAAAATTATGAACTCTTTGGGAAAACTAAAAGGAAAAACTATAAGGTTTCATTTATATTTGATAAATGAGATAGAATCCAAAAAATGAAATTGGGAAAACTCGTAAATGAAATAATCTTAAAGCCTCAGAATCAACCTTAGTCTGGGAGTCACCTTTAAGCCAAAACTTATAGCAATGCAAGCAAAAAAGAAAAAGCTGTAACATTTTCATACTCTATAGGCAAGGAAGCTATATTGTTTCAGTCTTCTACATGTGGGTGTCCAATTTTCCCAGCACCATTTATTGAATAAAGATTCTTTTCCCCAGTGTATGTTTTTGTCTGCTTTGTGGAAGATTAGATGGCTATGGGAGGACGGTTTTATATCTGGGTTCTCTGTTCTGTTCCACTGGTCAATGTCCCTGTTCTTGTGCCAGTCCTAAGCTGTTTTAATTACTATAGCCTTGTAGTATAATTTGAAGCCTGATACCTCCCATTTTGTTTTTATTTCCTGGGATTTCTTTTGCTATATGGGGTCTTCTCTTGTTCCACATGAAGCGTAAAGTTATTTTTTTCTACATCTGTGAAAAATGATGATGGCATTTTAATAGGAATTGCATTGACTCTGTAGATCACTTTGGGTAATACAGACATTTTAACAATGTTGGTTCTGTCGACCCATGAGCATGGTATGGTCTTCCACCTGTTTACATCCTCTGCTATTTCCTTTCTCAGTGTTTCACAGTTCTCCCTGTAGAGGTCTTTTACCTCCTTAGTTAAATATATTCCTAGATATTTTATTTTCCTTCTTGCTATTTTGAAGGGAATTGAGTCTTTGATTTGGTTCTCAGTTTGACTGCTGTTGGCATATATGAATGCCTCTGATTTGTGTGTATTGATTTTGTATCCTGAGACTTTACTAAATTCATTTATCAATTCAAGGAGTCTCTTGGTGGAATCCTTGGGGTTTTCTAGATATAATATCATATCATCAGCAAAGAGTGAGAGATTGATCTCTTCTTCCCCCATCTGGACACCCTTAATTCTGCTCTCTTGTCTGATTGCTGTGGTGAGGACTTCCAGCACTATGTTGAATAGAAGTGGAGATAGTGGGCAACCTTGCCTTGTTTCAGTTCTAAGTGGGAATGCTTTCAATTTTTCCCTATTATGTATGATATTGGCTATGTGTTTGTCATATATGGCTTGTATCATTTTTAGGTAAGCCCCGTCTATGTCTATTTTGTTAAGCGTTCTTATCATAAAAAGGTGTTGGATTTTGTCAAATGCTTTTTCTG